>JAECUM010012402.1:0-32163 GCA_016617855.1 Megalonaias nervosa | reverse complement strand
TAGTATCTCCATAAAAACATGTGAAAAGCAGCTCACCAAGTATCTCCACAAAAACATGTGAAGCTCACCAAGTATCTCCATATACACATACGAAAAGTAGCATACCAAGTATCTCCATATATACACATCAAAGTAGCATACCACGTATCTCCATATATACAAATGAAAGTAGCATACCAAGTATCTCCATATACACATATGAAAAGTAGCATACCAAGTATCTCCATACAAACATGAAAAGTAGCATACCCAATATCTCCATAAAAACATGAAAAGTAGCATACCAAGTATCTCCATATACACATATGAAAAGTAGCATACCAAGTATCTCCATACAAACATGAAAAGTAGCATACCAAGTATCTCAATCCAAACATGAAAAGTAGCATACCAAGGATCTCCATCCAAACATGAAAAGTAGCATACCAAGTATCTCCATATACACATATGAAAAGTAGCATACTAAGTATCTCCATATAAACATATGAAAAGTAGCATACCAAGTATTTCCATATAAACATGAAAAGTAGCATACCAAGTATCTCCATATAAACATGAAAAGTAGCATACCAAGTATCTCCATATAAACATGAAAAGTAGCATACCAAGTATCTCCATGTAAACATATGAAACGTTGCATACCAAGTATCTCCATACAAACATGAAAAGTAGCATACCAAGTATCTCCATACAAACATATGAAAAGTAGCATACCTAGTATCTCCATACAAACATGAAAAGTAGCATACCTAGTATCTCCATACAAACATGAAAAGTAGCATACCAAGTATCTCCATACAAACATATGAAAAGTAGCATACCTAGTATCTCCATACAAACATGAAAAGTAGCATACCTAGCATCTCCATACAAACATGAAAAGTAGCATACCTAGTATCTCCATACAAACATGAAAAGTAGCATACCAAGTATCTCCATACAAACATATGAAAAGTAGCATACCAAGTATCTCCATACAAACATGAAAAGTAGCATATTAAGTATCTCCATACAAACATGTGAAAAGTAGCATACCTAGTATCTCCATAAAAACATGTGAAAAGTAGCATACCAAATATCTCCACAAAAACATGTGAAAAGTAGCTCACCAAGTATCTCCATATACACATATGAAAAGTAGCATACCAAGTATCTACATATACACATATGAAAAGTAGCATACCAAGTATCTCCATACAAACATGAAAAGTAGCATACCAAGTATCTCCATAAAAACATGAAAAGTAGCATACCAAGTATCTCCATCCAAACATGAAAAGTAGCATACCAAGTATCTCCATATAAACATGAAAAGTAGCATACCAAGTATCTCCATATAAACATGTGAAAAGTAGCATACCTAATATCTCCATATAAACATGTGAAAAGTAGCATACCAAGTATCTCCATAAAAACGTGAAAAGTAGCATACCTAGTATCTCCATATAAACATGTGAAAAGTAGCATACCTAGTATCTCCATAAAAACATGTGAAAAGTAGCATACCAAGTATCTCCATATAAACGTGAAAAGTAGCATACCAAGTATCTCCATATAAACATGTGAAAAGTAGCATACCTAGTATCTCCATAAAAACATGTGAAAAGCAGCTCACCAAGTATCTCCACAAAAACATGTGAAGCTCACCAAGTATCTCCATATACACATACGAAAAGTAGCATACCAAGTATCTCCATAAAAACATGTGAAAAGTAGCATACCAAGTATCTCCATACAAATATGTGAAAAGTAGCATACCTAGTATCTCCATACAAACATGAAAAGTAGCATACCAAGTATCTCCATACAAACATGAAAAGTAGCATATTAAGTATTAAGTAGCATCTCCATAAAAACATGTGAAAAGTAGCATACCTAGTATCTCCATACAAACATGAAAAGTAGCATACCAAGTATCTCCATATAAACATGTGAAAAGAAGCATACCTAGTATCTCCATACAAACATGAAAAGTAGCATACCAAGTATCTCCATACAAACATGAAAAGTAGCATACCAAGTAATTCCATCCAAACATGAAAAGTAGCATACCTAGTATCTCCATACAAACATATGAAAAGTAGCATACCTAGTATCTCCATACAAACATGAAAAGTAGCATACCAAGTATCTCCATACAAACATATGAAAAGTAGCATACCTAGTATCTCCATACAAACATGAACAGTAGCATACCTAGTATCTCCATACAAACATGAAAAGTAGCATACCAAGTATCTCCATACAAACATATGAAAAGTAGCATACCTAGTATCTCCATACAAACATGAAAAGTAGCATACCTAGTATCTCCATACAAACATGAAAAGTAGCATACCAAGTATCTCCATACAAACATATGAAAAGTAGCATACCTAGTATCTCCACAAAAACATGTGAAAAGTAGCATACCTAGTATCTCCATAAAAACATGTGAAAAGTAGCATACCTAGTATCTCCATACAAACATGAAAAGTAGCATACCAAGTATCTCCATACAAACATATGAAAAGTAGCATACCAAGTATCTCCATCCAAACATGAAAAGTAGCATATTAAGTATCTCCATACAAACATGTGAAAAGTAGCATACCTAGTATCTCCATAAAAACATGTGAAAAGTAGCATACCTAGTATCTCCATAAAAACATATGAAAAGTAGCTCACCAAGTATCTCCACAAAGACATGTGAAAAGTAGCTCACCAAGTATCTCCATATACATATACGAAAAGTAGCATACCAAGTATCTCCATACAAACATGAAAAGTAGCATACCAAGTATCTCCATAAAAACATGAAAAGTAGCATACCAAGTATCTCCATCCAAACATGAAAAGTAGCATACCAAGTATCTCCATATAAACATGAAAAGTAGCATACCAAGTATCTCCATATAAACATGTGAAAAGTAGCATACCTAATATCTCCATATAAACATGTGAAAAGTAGCATACCAAGTATCTCCATAAAAACGTGAAAAGTAGCATACCTAGTATCTCCATATAAACATGTGAAAAGTAGCATACCTAGTATCTCCATAAAAACATGTGAAAAGTAGCATACCAAGTATCTCCATATAAACGTGAAAAGTAGCATACCAAGTATCTCCATATAAACATGTGAAAAGTAGCATACCTAGTATCTCCATAAAAACATGTGAAAAGCAGCTCACCAAGTATCTCCACAAAAACATGTGAAGCTCACCAAGTATCTCCATATACACATACGAAAAGTAGCATACCAAGTATCTCCATATATACACATCAAAGTAGCATACCACGTATCTCCATATATACAAATCAAAGTAGCATACCAAGTATCTCCATATACACATATGAAAAGTAGCATACCAAGTATCTCCATACAAACATGAAAAGTAGCATACCCAATATCTCCATAAAAACATGAAAAGTAGCATACCAAGTATCTCCATATACACATATGAAAAGTAGCATACCAAGTATCTCCATACAAACATGAAAAGTAGCATACCAAGTATCTCAATCCAAACATGAAAAGTAGCATACCAAGGATCTCCATCCAAACATGAAAAGTAGCATACCAAGTATCTCCATATACACATATGAAAAGTAGCATACTAAGTATCTCCATATAAACATATGAAAAGTAGCATACCAAGTATTTCCATATAAACATGAAAAGTAGCATACCAAGTATCTCCATATAAACATGAAAAGTAGCATACCAAGTATCTCCATATAAACATGAAAAGTAGCATACCAAGCATCTCCATCCAAACATGAAAAGTAGCATACCAAGTCTCTCCATATAAACATATGAAAAGTAGCATACCAAGTATCTCCATACAAACATGAAAAGTAGCTCACCAAGTATCTCCATGTAAACATATGAAACGTTGCATACCAAGTATCTCCATACAAACATGAAAAGTAGCATACCAAGTATCTCCATACAAACATATGAAAAGTAGCATACCTAGTATCTCCATACAAACATGAAAAGTAGCATACCTAGTATCTCCATACAAACATGAAAAGTAGCATACCAAGTATCTCCATACAAACATATGAAAAGTAGCATACCTAGTATCTCCATACAAACATGAAAAGTAGCATACCTAGCATCTCCATACAAACATGAAAAGTAGCATACCTAGTATCTCCATACAAACATGAAAAGTAGCATACCAAGTATCTCCATACAAACATATGAAAAGTAGCATACCAAGTATCTCCATACAAACATGAAAAGTAGCATATTAAGTATCTCCATACAAACATGTGAAAAGTAGCATACCTAGTATCTCCATAAAAACATGTGAAAAGTAGCATACCAAATATCTCCACAAAAACATGTGAAAAGTAGCTCACCAAGTATCTCCATATACACATATGAAAAGTAGCATACCAAGTATCTACATATACACATATGAAAAGTAGCATACCAAGTATCTCCATACAAACATGAAAAGTAGCATACCAAGTATCTCCATAAAAACATGAAAAGTAGCATACCAAGTATCTCCATCCAAACATGAAAAGTAGCATACCAAGTATCTCCATATAAACATGAAAAGTAGCATACCAAGTATCTCCATATAAACATGTGAAAAGTAGCATACCTAATATCTCCATATAAACATGTGAAAAGTAGCATACCAAGTATCTCCATAAAAACGTGAAAAGTAGCATACCTAGTATCTCCATATAAACATGTGAAAAGTAGCATACCTAGTATCTCCATAAAAACATGTGAAAAGTAGCATACCAAGTATCTCCATATAAACGTGAAAAGTAGCATACCAAGTATCTCCATATAAACATGTGAAAAGTAGCATACCTAGTATCTCCATAAAAACATGTGAAAAGCAGCTCACCAAGTATCTCCACAAAAACATGTGAAGCTCACCAAGTATCTCCATATACACATACGAAAAGTAGCATACCAAGTATCTCCATATATACACATCAAAGTAGCATACCACGTATCTCCATATATACAAATCAAAGTAGCATACCAAGTATCTCCATATACACATATGAAAAGTAGCATACCAAGTATCTCCATACAAACATGAAAAGTAGCATACCCAATATCTCCATAAAAACATGAAAAGTAGCATACCAAGTATCTCCATATACACATATGAAAAGTAGCATACCAAGTATCTCCATACAAACATGAAAAGTAGCATACCAAGTATCTCAATCCAAACATGAAAAGTAGCATACCAAGGATCTCCATCCAAACATGAAAAGTAGCATACCAAGTATCTCCATATACACATATGAAAAGTAGCATACTAAGTATCTCCATATAAACATATGAAAAGTAGCATACCAAGTATTTCCATATAAACATGAAAAGTAGCATACCAAGTATCTCCATATAAACATGAAAAGTAGCATACCAAGTATCTCCATATAAACATGAAAAGTAGCATACCAAGCATCTCCATCCAAACATGAAAAGTAGCATACCAAGTCTCTCCATATAAACATATGAAAAGTAGCATACCAAGTATCTCCATACAAACATGAAAAGTAGCTCACCAAGTATCTCCATGTAAACATATGAAACGTTGCATACCAAGTATCTCCATACAAACATGAAAAGTAGCATACCAAGTATCTCCATACAAACATATGAAAAGTAGCATACCTAGTATCTCCATACAAACATGAAAAGTAGCATACCTAGTATCTCCATACAAACATGAAAAGTAGCATACCAAGTATCTCCATACAAACATGTAAAGTAGCATACCTAGTATCTCCATACAAACATGAAAAGTAGCATACCTAGTATCTCCATACAAACATGTAAAGTAGCATACCTAGTATCTCCATACAAACATGAAAAGTAGCATACCTAGTATCTCCATACAAACATGAAAAGTAGCATACCAAGTATCTCCATACAAACATATGAAAAGTAGCATACCAAGTATCTCCATACAAACATGAAAAGTAGCATATTAAGTATCTCCATACAAACATGTGAAAAGTAGCATACCTAGTATCTCCATAAAAACATGTGAAAAGTAGCATACCAAATATCTCCACAAAAACATGTGAAAAGTAGCTCACCAAGTATCTCCATATACACATATGAAAAGTAGCATACCAAGTATCTCCATATACACATATGAAAAGTAGCATACCAAGTATCTCCATACAAACATGAAAAGTAGCATACCAAGTATCTCCATCCAAACATGAAAAGTAGCATACCAAGTATCTCCATATAAACATAAAAAGTAGCATACCAAGTATCTCCATATAAACATGTGAAAAGTAGCATACCTAATATCTCCATATAAACATGTGAAAAGTAGCATACCAAGTATCTCCATAAAAACGTGAAAAGTAGCATACCTAGTATCTCCATATAAACATGTGAAAAGTAGCATACCTAGTATCTCCATAAAAACATGTGAAAAGTAGCATACCAAGTATCTCCATATAAACGTGAAAAGTAGCATACCAAGTATCTCCATATAAACATGTGAAAAGTAGCATACCTAGTATCTCCATAAAAACATGTGAAAAGCAGCTCACCAAGTATCTCCACAAAAACATGTGAAGCTCACCAAGTATCTCCATATACACATACGAAAAGTAGCATACCAAGTATCTCCATAAAAACATGTGAAAAGTAGCATACCAAGTATCTCCATAAAAATATGTGAAAAGTAGCATACCTAGTATCTACATACAAACATGAAAAGTAGCATACCAAGTATCTCCATACAAACATGAAAAGTAGCATATTAAGTATTAAGTAGCATCTCCATAAAAACATGTGAAAAGTAGCATACCTAGTATCTCCATACAAACATGAGAAGTAGCATACCAAGTATCTCCATATAAACATGTGAAAAGTAGCATACCTAGTATCTCCATACAAACATGAAAAGTAGCATACCAAGTATCTCCATACAAACATGAAAAGTAGCATACCAAGTAATTCCATCCAAACATGAAAAGTAGCATACCTAGTATCTCCATACAAACATATGAAAAGTAGCATATCTAGTATCTCCATACAAACATGAAAAGTAGCATACCAAGTATCTCCTTCCAAAAATGAAAAGTAGCATAGTAAGTATCTCCATACAAACATGAAAAGTAGCATACCAAGTATCTCCATATAAACATAGGAAAAGTAGCATACCAAGTATCTCCATATAAACATGAAAAGTAGCATACCAAATATCTCCATCCAAACATGAAAAGTAGCATACCAAGTATCTCCATATACACATATGAAAAGTAGCATACCAAGTATCTCCATACAAACATGAAAAGTAGCATACCAAGTATCTCCATATAAACATAGGAAAAGTAGCATACCAAGTATCTCCATATAAACATGAAAAGTAGCATACCAAGTATCTCCATCCAAACATGAAAAGTAGCATACCAAGTATCTCCATATACACATATGAAAAGTAGCATACCAAGTATCTCCATACAAACATGAAAAGTAGCATACCAAGTATCTCCATAAAAACATGAAAAGTAGCTCACCAAGTATCTCCATGTAAACATATGAAAAGTAGCATACCAAGTATCTCCATATAAACATGAAAAGTAGCATACCAAGTATCTCCATATAAACATGAAAAGTAGCATACCAAGTATCTCCATATAAACATGAAAAGTAGCATATTAAGTATCTAAAGAAAACCACACGAAAAGTAGCATACCAAGTATCTCCATCCAAACATGAAAAGTAGCATACCAAGTATCTCCATAAAAACATATGAAAAGTAGCATACCAAGTATCTCCATATAAACATGAAAAGTAGCATACCAAGTATCTCCATATAAACGTGAAAAGTAGCATACCAAGTATCTCCATATAAACATGAAAAGTAGCATACCTAGTATCTCCATAAAAACATGTGAAAAGTAGCATACCAAGTATCTCCATATAAACGTGAAAAGTAGCATACCAAGTATCTCGATATAAACGTGAAAAGTAGCATACCAAGTATCTCCATAAAAAATGTGAAAAGCAGCATACCTTGTATCTCCATAAAAACATGTGAAAAGTAGCATAGCTAGTATCTCCATATAAACGTGAAAAGTAGCATACCAAGTATCTCCATAAAAACATGTGAAAAGTAGCATACCTAGTATCTCCATAAAAACATGTGAAAAGTAGCATACCAAGTATCTCCATACAAACATGAAAAGTAGCATACCTAGTATCTCCATATAAACATGTGAAAAGTAGCATACCTAGTATCTCCACAAAAACATGTGAAAAGTAGCATACCTAGTATCTCCATAAAAACATTTGAAAAGTAGCATACCTAGTATCTCCATACAAACATGAAAAGTAGCATACCAAGTATTTCCATACAAACATGAAAAGTAGCATATTAAGTATTAAGTAGCATCTCCATAAAAACATGTGAAAAGTAGCATACCTAGTATCTCCATACAAACATGAAAAGTAGCATACCAAGTATCTCCATACAAACATGAAAAGTAGCATATTAAGTATTAAGTAGCATCTCCATAAAAACATGTGAAAAGTAGCATACCTAGTATCTCCATACAAACATGAAAAGTAGCATACCAAGTATCTCCATATAAACATGTGAAAAGTAGCATACCTAGTATCTCCATACAAACATGAAAAGTAGCATACCAAGTATCTCCATACAAACATGAAAAGTAGCATACCAAGTAATTCCATCCAAACATGAAAAGTAGCATACCAAGTATCTCCATACAAACATATGAAAAGTAGCATATCTAGTATCTCCATACAAACATGAAAAGTAGCATACCAAGTATCTCCATATAAACGTGAAAAGTAGCATACCTAGTATCTCCATATAAACATGTGAAAAGTAGCATACCTAGTATCTCCATACAAACATGAAAAGTAGCATACCAAGTATCTCCTTCCAAACATGAAAAGTAGCATATTAAGTATCTCCATATATACATATGAAAAGTAGCATACCAAGTATCTCCATATAAACATGAAAAGTAGCATACCCAATATCTCCATAAAAACATGAAAAGTAGCTCACCAAGTATCTCCATGTAAACATATGAAAAGTAGCATACCTAGTATCTCCATATAAACATGAAAAGTAGCATACCAAGTACCTCCATCCAAACATGAAAAGTAGCATACCAAGTAGTTCCATCCAAACATGAAAAGTAGCATACCAAGTATCTCCATACAAACATGAAAAGTAGCATACCAAGTATCTCCATATAAACATATGAAAAGTAGCATACCAAGTATCTCCATATA
This sequence comes from Megalonaias nervosa, assembly GCA_016617855.1. Classification (NCBI taxonomy): domain Eukaryota; kingdom Metazoa; phylum Mollusca; class Bivalvia; order Unionida; family Unionidae; genus Megalonaias; species Megalonaias nervosa. The sequence continues at coordinate 22,895 of JAECUM010012402.1, read as the reverse complement.
AACATATAAACAGCAAGTATTTCCATTCATAATCAAATTTAACTGGAGCACAAAGTGATAAACATAAGACAGCAGCAGTACAATTTTATGAGCAGTGTTCATATATTGTACTACTGCTCCTTAAACATCCAAATTATATTTATGCCACACACAAGCTTAAAATGTTCCATCTATTAATGCTTGCGGGTGGTGTACAAATTTATCAACATCAGATGGGAAAATTTAATATCATTTTTACTCCAACTGCACCTATCTTTAAAATGGTACAGGGTGAGTGCTGTAACAGATGTTAACACTGCTATATGTTACACTAATACTGAGTCATTGCTGTTAAAGACTTTAACACATTGTTGTATGTTACACTAGTACAGGGTGAGTCCTGTTACAGAATTAACACACTGCTAATTTTACACTGATACAGGGTGAGCACTGTTACAGGCATTAACACACTCCTATATGTTACACTGGTACAAGGTGAGTGCTGTTACAGACATTAATACACGTTACACTGGTACAGGATGAGTGCTTTTACTGACATGCTAATGACAAGAGTGCTAACTGGTATACATTACACTATTATAGGGTGATGTTACAGACATTAATGCACAACTATATGTTACACTGGTACAGGGTGAATGCTGCTACAGTCATTAACACACTGCCATATGTTAAACACACAGCTGTATGTTACATTGTTACAGGGTGAGTGCTGCTTCTGACCAATATGTTAAACACATGCATGTTGAGTGCTTTTACAGACATTAACACACCAATATATGTTCAACTTATGCGGGATGAGCACTGTTACAGACTGTAACATGCTTCTATATGTTCCACTGGTGCAGGGTTAGTGCAGTTACAGGCATAAAATGCACTGTTATATGTTACACTGGTACAGGATGAGTGCTGTTACAGAAAGTAACACAATGCTATATGTCACACTGGTGCAGGTCAAGTGCTGCTACTCTATGGTAACGTAAAATGTAAAATGAACACCAGGCTCTATTCCTAACTTACACATTATTGTCCCATGATCCAACTACTATGGTCTTGCTGTCTGGCATCACTTGACACGATGAAAGAGCCTGGGACAAAACAAACAAAATGCATTTTCATCACGATAATGGCTACTGATAATCTCATTAATCAGACCACCCATCCTACACATCTTGAACCAAAATAAGCCATAATACTTTATTGCTATCAACTATAAAGCTGCCATGATGACAATGACGATGCAACTGATGTGAAAAGTTTTTAGCAAAAAAAAAAAAAAATGGGACCATAAAGCTGTAAAACATCTAAAAACAGTAAAATTTTCTTTGACCTAAAAGTAAAATTCTCTTTGACCTATGTCTGCAAAAAGTACAATGATCTCTGACCTAGGTCTGAAAATAGTAATATGCTCTTCGACCTTGATCCGACACTAGTAAAACTGTCTTTGACCTAGGTCTCCTTGATGTAAAGTTTCCTACCATATTTGATTTTGGTCCATGAAGTCTTTCAAAAATTATTAAGCAGAAATAAAATTCTCATCAAATGAAAGGAAAGTGTTAAGCCAAGCAGGGGCTATAACTTTAAGTCAAACAGGCCATCAATTTAAATGAAACAGAGGCTATTATTTTAAATCAAACAGGGGCCATAATTTCATTTCAATTTTGTTAACAAATGTGGTTGGAATCAAGCAAAATAATGTGAATGCTACAGTGTTTGAAAGACAGTGAAATGCCTAAGTCATTCAAGAACCATAACTCTGTAAAATATCATAAAAATCTAATCATGATAGAAGTTATCTGGACCTTTCTTAGATGAAGCTACACAGTTTGATTCAAATCAAATGGACAATTTGACTGTTAGAATGTTCATATCCCAATGGAATGCCCATTCTAATTCTTTCACATCTTTGTAAATTAAAGTCATCTTCAAATTCATCCACAACCTTGTTGATGTATGCCTTCACTACATCTTTAATTGGAATCAAACAAAATGTGAGAATGTTAGAGTGTTAACAAGCGACAGGAATGCCTATTCTAATTCATCAAGGACCATATCTCTGTTAAAAAAACCTCAAAAACAAAACTCATCATAAAGCTCATCTGATACCTTGCAGAGGTGCAACTACACAGGCAATTTTGTTGAAATTGAACAGAAAATTTTAATTCTTCCCAGAGTGCTCACAAGCCAATGAGTTTCCCATTCTAAAGTCAAAGGTCATAAAGGTCACATGCCAATGAGTTTCCCATTCTAAAGTCAAACAAAGGTCATAACGGTCACGAGCCAATGAGTTTCCCATTCTAAAGTCAAATAAAGGTCATAAAGGTCACAAGCCAATGGGTGTCCCATTCTATGTCAAAAGGTCATAAACTGTGTAAAAACTTGGTCATCATCAACTTCATCCAAGATTCTGCTGAGATGAAGTTTCTCTGTAAATTTGACTAAAATCAAACAAAAATGTCAGTGTTCACAAGTCACTAGGATGCCTATTCTAAAATCAGACAAAACTCTTGTTCCTGTTGACATGATACCAATGTTCACAAGGCAGTGTATTAGTAATGCCAATGCTAAGATGACCAAGGGCCATAACTCTAAGAATGATGTTCACAATGGACTCATCAAAACTCGTCTGAGCTGTTGTTGTTGTTGTTGTTGTGGGGCTTAACACCATTTTTCAGCACACAATAGGCTATACATGGCGGCCAGTATTAATGGTGGAGGAAGAAACCGGGAAATCCCCGGAAAGAACCACCAACCCACGAGAAGCTACTGGCAAGCTTTCTCACATATCCGCATTCGCCGAATCCTACTGAGCTGTTGTTGAGATGAACCTTCAAGGCAAAAATGTGGATACTAGAGAGTTTACAACTCTAATAATAAAATGTGGATACAGAGAGTTTACATATCTAATAAAATGTGGATTTACATATCTAATAAAATGTGGATATAGACTTTACAAATCTAATAAAATGTGGATATAGAGAGCTTACAAATCTAATAAAATGTGGATATAGAGAGTTTACATATTTAATAAAATGTGGATATAGAGAGTTTACAAATCTAATAAAATGTGGATATAGAGAGTTTACATATCTAATAAAATGTGGATTTACATATCTAATAAAATGTGAATATAGAGTTTACAAATCTAATAATAAAATGTGGATATAGAGAGTTACATATCTAATAAAATGTGGATATAGAGAGTCTACAAATCTAATAATAAAATATGGATACAAGGGAGTTTACAAGTCTAATAATAAACTGTGGATACTAGAGAGTTTACAAGATGGATTAACTGACAAAATGGATAGAAACCATTTCTATGTGAGGCAATGGCATGACAAATATCCAAATCTATACCATCATTATCATGGCAATGGCATGAAAAATATCCAAATCTATACTATCATTATCGTGGCAAGGCAATGGCATGACAAATATACAAATCTATACAATTATTATATTGGCATGGCAATGGCATGACAAATATATAAATCTATACAATCATTATATTGGCATGGCAATGGCATGAAAAATAATCAAATCTATTGTATCATTATCTTGGCAATGGCATGACAAATATCCAAATCAATACTATCATTATCTTGGCAATGGCAATGACATGACAAATAAGCAAATCTATACTATCATTATTGTAGCAAGGCAATGGCATGACAAATATCCAAATCTATAATATCATTATCTTGGCAAGACATTGGCATGACAAATATCCAAATCTATACTATCACTATCTTGGCAAGGTATTGGCATTACAAATATCCAAATCTATACTATCACTATCTTGGCAAGGTATTGGCATTACAAATATCCAAATCTAAACTATCATCTTGGCAAGGCACTGGCATGACAAATATCCAAATCTATACTATCATTATCTTGGCAAGGCACTGGCATGACAAATATCCAAATCTATACTATCATTATCTTGGCAAGGCAATGGCATGACAAATATCCAAATCTATACTATCATTATCTTGGCAAGGCAATGGCATGGCAAATATCCAAATATATACTATCATTATCTTGGCAAGGCATTGGCATGACAAAGATCCAATTCTATACTGTCATTATTGTGGTAATGCAATGGCATGACAAATATACATTTCTATACTATCATTATCTCTGCAAAATAATTTTTTCAGATTTCATGGTTGCTACAAACCATGAATTTAAAGACCCAATAAGAAGTATTTTTACTGTGGAAACAATAGCACTATTTCCAAAACCACAAATTTAAAGACCTAATGAGAAGTATTTTTACTGTGGAAGCAATAGCACTAGTTTCACATTCCATGAATTTCAAGACTCAATGAGAAGGATTTTTACTGCGGAAACAATAGCACTGTTTTCCAATTCCACAAATGTAAAAGCCCAATGAATAGTATTTATATCATGGAAACAATATCACTACTTACAAAAACCAGCAATACTTTCCAAAACCGTGAATATAAAAAACACAATAAATAGTTACTGTGGAAACAATTGCACTAGTTTCCAAATCCAGGAAATTTAAGGACCCCTCAAAAAGTATTTTTGCTGTGGAAACAGTGACACCAGTTTCCAAATTCATGACTTTAAGGACCTATCAAACATTATTTATACTGTGGAAACAACAGCGCTGCTTTCTAATTCCACAAATTCAAGGACCCATGAGCAATGGTCTTTCTGTGGAAACAATAGAACCCCTTCCCCAATCCATGAATATAAGTATCAAGACAATTTCCTATCTTGCAAAACCATGAAAATGTATGCCCACAACAATAAATGAATTTACAGTATTCATAACATCATTATCAACTTACTGGTTTCCTATATAGTTGAACTTCTGCTCTATTTTGTCTTGGACAGTTGTACAATTAAAGGTACTGTACACCATGTATTTTAATCACTGTATTTTTTCAAGCACCTGGTGCTATTATTCTAAATAAGGGCTCTGCCAGAATTAAATACTTTGATTCAACAAACATTACATTTTTATGGAACTGGTCAAATTAAAACACTTAGAACAGTCTGGATGACCCCAACCACCCATACATAATTAAAGTTCTTTTAAGCCCCTCCCCATGCCTTAAAATCGAACACAAATGTTAGGAAAAACAAGTGAGGTACATAACATTGATAACACACTATCTTGACATTTGAAATACTTACCATACTAGACATGGTGACACTCCTAAGCTGTCTCTGCTCTTCTAAAGAATACATCTTCAATAGACTGTCTACATGGAAAAGGAAGAAAAGAACATAAAGAACACAATGTAAACAACCAAATGTGGTGAAATTATATCCCCTGACTAGCATATATTATCTCCCCTGCATTATATGTCGTGGAAACAAGATATTATTATGTTCATTAGTGATTTCAGCCTTGAAGTTATGACTCAAACTGATATCTAACACTTTTTTTTATAGATGTATATAAATGTATCAAGTTTCACCCCTCTTTCAAATTCTCTGCCAGGAGCTTTACAAGATGACAGTGGGACTGAACCATAACTTTTCGCATTATTTGCAAGAGTCCTCTCCCTTGCAAATGTTATGACAACAGCATCGTGAGAACCAAGGTACATGTTGTCCTACAACCTTGACTTTGAAGACAGGACCTCAACTTATTTTACATGAATTGATACATGGTACTGGAAAAATAAATAATTACTGTGTCAGTCTAAGCAAAACTAAACACTTTTTTCTAAATAAGATTCAACAGGACTGTAAATGATGCTTCTGTGTCAAGGTGACCAGAGAGATTTTGTGAAAAATATTTTAATCTACTTTTCAAAAGACAAACCAGCAAATATATGTAACCAGGGACACATTCAGTTCAATAATATAAACCAGGTGTGTATAAGGAACCCCGCAATAACACCATAGTTGGGGTCTACAACTGCCACCCACAATATGAACCAAACCACAACATAGGGTGAATGATCAAAACTTTGATGAATAAGGGTACAAGTTTGGAGTAGAGGAGGGGGAGGGGGAAATAAAACAAAGTGCCAGTCCAATATATAGTAATAACTTTATTACCTGCCAATTTATTGATCAAATGGAATTAAGAAAGCCCCATGTTCCATGAAGATTAATCATTGCTGTGTAAGAACATTATTTATGATCTGTAAGTTTTAGGTTTCTGGATAAACATTATTTTGTCTGCTTGTCAGCTTAGCTAATGTGCTGGCTAATGTTAGGGAATAAGAGACGTACAGACAAAGAGTCTGGAGTAACGATGCAACCATGCTATATCCAACTTCTTGCCATAATAAAGTATGTTATGGGAGCAATCATATCAACTTTTGTCAATCATCCAACACCTTGCTTCATTGACTATTACAAACGTTTGAAAATTAAATAAGCAAATGATGCAGAACTCTGTGTGTGTGTGTGTGTGTGGAGAGAGAGAGAGAGAATGTACAATGTGTTAGCTAAAAATTTTCTCCAAGGAAATAACCAACATGCACTGTTTGCAAGATTTTATCAACTGGAGATTGCGTCTATAAGAAGTATTTATTCAAGTAAATCAAAGCAAAAATGCTTTGTTACCTTGGTTATTTCATGTAGTATTAAAGAAATAATGGAGGAAGGGACACAACAAAAAATATTCTAACAATTTTGTTATTGTAGTTGTGGGTTTATCACCATTTTTTCAGCATACAACAGGCTATATATAATGGACAGTGTAACTGGCAGACAAAGAACCCAATAAGAACCACCAACTGACAAGCTTTCTCACATACCCACACTGACCAAGCCTGAGACTTGAACCCACAAGGACAGAAGTGAGAGTTGGTGGCGATTGGTATAGACGAGTGCTTCAGACCACTCAGAGTAAATTTTTTAACAATCTGGTCTGGGTACAGTAGAGGAATAACCAGACCAGCTACTGAGTTGGAAATAAGACAACTATCCTGCACCCCACACATACCCCATGATGCAGATGTGCCGATGACAAAAAAAGACGTAACTCTTGTGAAAACAGCACAAGTGCAATAATTCTGATAACCACAATATGTATTAAGTTTCACAGTGATCCAATGAAAACTGCAAGAGTAGTTGCAGTCACAAATTTATATCATATACTGCATCCAGCTAAGAGCAATAACTCTTAACCAAATCAGTGGTCAATAAAGATTTGTGTTTGTGTCTATGTGTGATTTGGATTTTTAACATAGCTAAAAACAAATTTCAGTCATATTGCTGCGATGTATGCAGTGTGGCAGTTTATAATAATGTCTAGCACTGGGGCATCATGCAGCAGACATGTAGCACCATGTGACACCCAGTCACATTATTCTGACACCTGGCCGACCAGTCCTAACACTAACCTCTTAATGCTGAACACCTAGCGAGGCAGCTGTTAGTACCATTTTCACAAGTCTTTGGTATGATTTGGCTGGGTTTCAAAGCATGACCTCCCACACCTGAGGCAGATGCTCTAATCACTAGGCCACCGAAGCGGTCCCATAAAGATTTGGCAAGTTTCAATTTAAAAAAATGAAAGACAAGTTGCATTCACAAGATCTTACACTGCATGCAACTGTAAGACAATAAATGACAATAACTCAACTTTCAGGGTAATCCACCATAAACTGCAGGACTAGTTGCACTAGTTGCAGTATCATACACTGTATCAAGCTACAAGAAAAAAATGCATAACTTCAAACAGAATTGCAAGAGCAAAGTGATTTGTCGATATGAGCAGCTTCAAATGACAACCATAGTATTTACCAACTTTCAGGCACTAATGAAACTGTGTCAAACATTACATTAAGTCAGAAGATAAAACACATCAAAAATTGTAGAATCGAAGTGACTGGTTGACATCCACATCTTCATGTGATGACCAAAATATTCATCACATTGCATAGCAATCCATCAAAAGCAGTGGAACTAGTGCTACTAATAAGACTGTTTTAAACTACAAAAAGGGCAATAACTCTAGCAAAAATTGCTGCTGCAAAGTGATTTATTGATTCGATCTGCACATCGTCCAGTAATTATCATGTTTTATGGCCCACCATCAAAAGTTGCAGGACTAGTTGTACTAACTAGATTGTGCTATTCACTGCATTAAGCTATTAAACAAAATAGGCAATAACTTTAACAAAAATTTGGGAAGCAAAGTTATTTGTCAATATGTTCTTATTCAGGCGATGACTAAAATATTTAGCAATCCAGCACTGTGAGCCAAGTTGTGCTATCAAAATTGTGCTATACAATGCAATGAGCTACAAGAAGAAAAGTGCAATAACTCTAACAAACTTTAAGGAGTAAAGTGATCTGTCCATAAAATTATCTTCAGGCAAGGAGCTTCAGCAGGTCAGTCGGTAGTGTCGGACTTGTAATCCATGGGTCTCAGGTTCTATTCTCACCTAGACCAACCTAGGCTGACTAACTATGCATCCTACAGAAAAGCAACTCTCATTTCCTCATGGTATTTTCAAAATTGTCCTTTGTGATCTGCTGCTAAATAAATTTCACTTTCAGAGAAATAAATCCAACATGTTTATACATGTATAAGGGCATTAATCCTACAGTACAAGTGTGCAGCAGTGAAATTTATCATTGGCAAATATACAACTTAAAACAGTTTAAAAAAATATTTTAGAATAACCAGATTTGAGTATATGTAATGAAGAGAGGGCAGGATTTTGAAAACTAATGTAATGAAGTGTAAATGTAATGACAATATAATGTAATGACAATGTAAGGTAAAGGGAAGAAGCTTGCTGTTTAAAGATTCCCCAAGAGATCTGCATTAACAATTCTCACTAAATCTTTCTTTAAAAACATAAAATAAATTGCCGATTGTCCGTTACAGTAACATACTGTTCACTGTCTGTTACTGTAACATACTGTTCATTCTCTGTTACTGTAACATACTGTTCATTTTCTGTTACTATAACATACTGCTCATTGTCTGTTACTGTAACATACTGTTCATTGTCTGTTACTGTAACATACTGTTCATTGTCTGTTACTGTAACATACTGCTCATTGTCTGTTACTGTAACATACTGTTCATCTGTTACTGTAACATACTGCTCAATGTCTGTTACTGTAACATACTGTTCATTGTCTGTTACTGTAACATTCTGTTAATTGTCTGTTACTGTAACATTCTGTTGTCTGTTACTGTAGCATAATGTTAACTGTCTGTTACTGTAACATACTGCTAATTGTTACTGTAACATACTGTTAATTTAATTGTCTGTTACTGTAACATACTGTTAATTGTCTGTTACTGTAACATACTGTTAAACCATATCCATATATGCATATATACTGAGAGGACATAAGAGACATAAAAAATAAAATAAAAACATCACAGTAGAGGTATTAAAATAAAGTTAATAAAACTGAGATCATCTTTCTTTAAAACCATTATTTTTAAAATCTGCTTCAAAAACTATAATCACTGTCCACCCTTGAAATCAGATTTGACTGTCTGAAAGTCAGGCTTTCAGTAACCTTTGAGTGGAAGCATGTATTTGCACAGTTCATGCATCAGTAATTACCATGATAAGCCACTACAGCATATTAAAAGCATCCAGACTACTCATTAACACCTATACACATTCACATGGAAAGCTATATTATTAGACTAACCACAACTGACAGAAATTTTAACTTGGTGTTTATGAAATTGTTGTATTTTAAATTATATACAAACCCTGAGAGACAGAGAAAATACATTTTCCATCAGGAGATTGTTTGATATCTGTCACAACACTGAAAAGCAAATAAACATTTTTTTATATTATATATACATATGCAATACTTTTCTATACTTTTGCTACACAAACAGGTTGACAAATATATATATATATATATATATATATATATATATATATATAAAATACAATATGTGTATGTGTGTACTGTTGATAAGGAAGCTTTACTGTTTGTACAACAGTTTTAAACATGAGTACTTGAAGGGACAGTCATCTTCTGCTCACTAAAAAGAATTTCCAGATAATTTCTTTGTTTTAACTGCTGCATGTTAAAACTGTATCTGATATTTCTGAGCAATAAAAAGATTTACAAATTAGCTTCTGCAGCAGCCATACAGAAAGTAAGAATCGCACCATTTTCATTCAGTACCAACTAGAAATTAGTATGAAAACCCTATGTGAATCCATTTGGAAGTAATGATAACAAGATCATCAAGATAGCCACCATGGTGGTCATGTTCAGATGTCAGAATGGCATAATTTTCATTTGTCCCATCTAGACAAAAGTCTTCTGGTGAAAACCCCTTGTCAAAAAAACCCTCCATCTAAGAAGAATAGCCATGATAAGGTTATTAAGATGACTGCCATGGTGATTAGCACCACTTCTGACATCATAACAAGTTTTTTTGATGAAAACCCAACATGACTGATCATCTAGGAGGAGTAGCATGCATGAGATTTTGAAGACTGCCACTGCGGCAGCCATATTGGAGGTCAAATCAGTACCATTTTCATTTGGAACCAACTAGACATCATAAGTCTTCCAGTGAAAATCCTGTGCTGATATGACATACAGTTCAGGAGAAGTAGTAATTAGATTTTCGAGATGGCTGCTGTGGTGGCCATACTGGATGTCATATCTGTACTGTTTTCATTTTGGACCAAGTGAGACATCAAAAGAAATCTTTCTGTTAAAAACTCATTTGATATGACTTTTCATTCAAGAAGAGTAGCGATAACAAGATTTTCAAGATAGCTGCTGTCTTCACACCATTTTCATTGAAGACCAACCAGACATAACAAGTAACCAGGTGAAAACTCCATGTCAATACGACTTTCTGTTCAGAAGTAGCAATAACAAAATTTTCAAGCTGGCTGCAGCAGCCACATCAGACTGGCACTATTTTCATTTAGGATCAACTAGATATATTACGTCTTTTAGTGAAAATTTCCATGCTGATATGATCCATTCAGGAGTAGCAGCAATAACAAGACTTTCAAGATGGCCTCTGTGGCAGCCATACTGGATGTCAAAGTGGCACCAGATTTTTATTTAGGATCAACTAGACATAAGAATTCTTCTGGTCAAACCCCCCTGTCAATATTACCATCCATTCAGGGATGGTAAAAATAATTTTAAAATGGCCATTGTGACAGCCCTATTTTACATGGTAATCCTCCAAGTAGTTCAAAAGGAGCAGCAATGGCAAACTAAGAAATGCTAATGGATGTATGTACAAGAGATGACAGACGGATGGAGGATGGATGACAAAACAGGCCAACCTATAAGCTTTTCTATGGGAGGAGGGCACAAAATAATATATTTTGGGTTATGACCTCAAGGTCAGGATCCTTGAAATGAATGTGTGGGGGGGGGTGAGGGTAGGAGGATTATAATAAGAAAAATGTGGGTATTTGCCATGAAAGTAGCTCAAGTGGCCAACTGTAACCATTAGACACTACATAATAAATGAAGTAATGCATACCACAATATATACTGGTTTGGAGACTTTACATGACGCACATTGCTATACTGAACTTTTCATGCAATACACATGATGCAGCAAAATGTTTGGTATAAAAGTATGGTAAAAGTTTGGGTGACCAAAACTAATTGAAATCTACAGATGCTAGACTGATACATAATCTTCAGCAAACAGGTCATACTCCACAATGATGTAATCTCATACAGCAAACAGGTCATACTCCACAATAATGTAATCTCATACAGCAAACAGGCCATACTCCACAGTGATATACTCTCACACAGCAAGCAGGTCCTACTCTACACAGTGATGTACCATCATATAGCAAGCAGACATATTCCACAGTGATGTGATCTCATTCAGCAAGTAGGTAATACTCGACACAATGATATACTCAGAGCAAACAGGCCATACTCCACACAGTTACTCTCATACAGCAAGCGGACATACTCCACACAGTGATGTACTCTCATACAGCAGTCAGGCTACACTCCACAGTGATGTATTCTCATACAGCAAGCAGGCTATAATCCAGTGATGTATTCTCATTCAGCAAATAGGCCATACTCCACTGTGATGTAATTACATACAGCAAACAGGCCATACTCCACACAGTGATGTATTCTCATACAGTAAGCAGGCCATACTTCACACAGTGATGTACTCTCATACAGCAAACAAGCTATACTCCATACAGTGATGTGCTCTCATATAGCAAGCAGACCATACTCAACAGTGATGTACTCTCATACTGCAAACAGGCCATACTCCAGTGATGCACTCTCACACAAAAAGATTATACTTCACAGTGATGTACTCTCATACAGCAAGCAGACCATACTACATGCAGTGATGTATTTTCATACATGAAACAAGCCATACTCCACACAGTGAAGTACTCTCAAACAGCAAGCAGACATACTCCACAAAGTGATGTACTCTCAAACAGCAAGCAGACCCTACTCCAAGCAGTGATGTACTCTCATACATGAAACAAGCCATACTCTACACAGTGAAGTACTCTTGCACAGCAAGCAGACATACTCCACAGTGAGGTATTCTCATGCAGCAAGCAGGCCATACTTCACACAGCTATGTACTCCCATACAGCAAGCAGACATACTCCAGTGATACACTCTCACACAGCAAGCAGATGTACTCTACAGTGATGTACTCTCATACCACAAGCAGGCCATGCTCCACACAGTGATGTACTCTCATACAGCAAGTAGATATACTCCGCAAAGTGATATACCTCTCTCATACAGCAAGCATACTCCAGAAAAGTGATGTACTCCCATACAGTAAGCAGACATACACCACAGTGATGCATTCACACACAGCGAACAGATATACTCCAAACAGTTATGTACTCTCACACAGCAAGCAGGCCATACTCCACAGCTATGTACTCTTGTACCGCCTTTAAAGTAATTTGCATATGTTTATTTTTCATGTTGCTCTGATCATATACATTCTAGGAAAGCGGGGAGAAATACAGGGCTTTATTAGTAATTTTTATTTCTTATTTCTTTGCTGTATTGTAAAGAGTGATGTCTTATGAGTTATATCACCTGGGAGAAAAACACAACATTGATGTGTATAAATGAAATGGTACACCTCTACTAATCATCAACTTGTCTCACGCAGGGGCAAGACCAGTTTCTACTAATCATCAACTTGTCTCATGCAAGGGCAAGACCAGTCTCTAATTATCAACCTGTCCCATGCAAGGCAAGTCCGGTCTCTACTAATCATCAACTTGTCTCATGCAAAACAAGACCAGTCTCTACTAATCATCTACTTGTCTCATAAAAGGCAAGACCCATCTCTACTAATTATCAACTTGTCCCATGCAAGGCAAGACCAGTCTCTACTAATCATCAACTTGTCTCATGCAGGGGCAAGACCAGTCTCTACTAATCATCAGCTTGTCTCATGCAAGGGCAAGACCAGTCTCTACTAATTATCAACTTGTCCCATGCAAGGCAAGACCAGTCTCTACTGATTAACAACTTGTCTCATGCAAGGCAAGACCAGTCTCTACTAATCATCAACTCGTCTCATGCAGGGGCAAGACCAGTCTCCTGAAGGCTTATTTTTCATGCCTACTAATGAACTTACTCTTTGTGGAGGGAATACTGACTGTTAAGTGTCATATTACAGAAATCTTCCAAAGTCGGCAACCTTGTTATTTTGTTAGTGTCTTCTTCCTCTAGAGAAAAAAGAACAAAAAATATATACAGTTTAGGCAGAAGATGCCATAGTTCATATAAATAACAATGCATGACAAATTGTAACTTGTGGAATAAAATAACTGCAAATCAATTAAAACAATCTACTGCACAACTTATATAAGAAATTATGAACCATTTATATTTTATAAGTCAAGTCCAACTGCAAACTACATAGACCTGATGTGCTCTTGCATAATGTGCAGGTAGATCCAGGTCTATCTTGCTTGATCTACTTCTAATAAACTGCACAGACCCAGATCTAAGTGTGCATTATATAATGGCAGATTTAGGTCTATGCAGTTTGCAGTTGGACACAACTTATAAATGAGTATATAAAGTAACAATGCAAATGACAAAAAGGCCGTTACACTACTATTTGCAAAGCATCAATTTTCATGGTTTTTGTGAGCCAGACACAGATTTAAAGTCACAACAAGATATGAAACAAGCTGATATTTAAATCCCCTTCCCAGCCATTTGCACTGGTAAAGTATCATTTGTCTGTTTATTTTATCTTTAGTACTGCAACACATATATTAGGTTCTATTTGTAGATGAGGAACAATGAATATTACCTGATCACAAATTCACATGCAAAACTGCAAAAACTTTAAAGATCTGTAGCAAGGCATATCTGATGTAGTATTAATGCAAAATTATTCCAGGTTTTTGTTCTTTACTTCCTAAAACAAGTGACATCCATTTGTAATAATGAATTTTCACTTAAACCACAATCAATCACAATAAATTTGGTAACATCTGAAAATTGTGACAATAAAGTTAAAGAAAAGAAACAGAAAAAAAGTTTGTGCCTTATTTAATATGTATCCTTGAATAATGTTAGTCACTTTTTATTAATGAAACTGTCCATCATGGATTATGAAAGCAATGTATTATATATATATACACACACACACACCTCAGATTTAAACATTAGTCATTTAATAAATAAAAATAAGTATTCACTACTTTTTTATTGTTGATCTCATTCACTATTCACTATTCTAGTGAGTGACTGGAACACATGGGCACATTGCAACGTTTCAATCAAATCCTGCAAAATAAAGAATCTGGAGAAAAGTTTTGCTTTCTTGAAGGTTTTTTTAATCAGGTCATTCTGAAGTATCACTTTCTCATGTGTAGTAATCAACAGTGCATGAATTGACCTGAGGGCAGACACCTTCACATTTGATTGAGACCATATCAGAGAACACATCTCCACTGAACTCCCATTCATTTAACTGTGAAATCACCTATTATGACAACCACTCATAAAACCTTGTAGAGCTTGTGGGGAGACACTGTGAAACACTTTAAATTCATGGGGTTCCAATTTTTGGGGTTTGTGTGGGTGAGCCAAACCATTAATTTAAAGTCACAACAAAATATCATCCAAGCTGATATTCACCACACACACGCCCGTGATCTACATTGGAAAAGAATCACCTGTTTCTTTGCTTTAATACCATAGCTATGTTGTGCTGAGAATGTGAAATATACATTAGGATGAAGTACACACATGACAAGGAACACTTAAACTGACTGACTACAATTTAAGTTGAATGCAAAATTTCATGAACATGAAAACTCATTTAAGATTTTGATGAGTCTACCCATGTACAGTACAGTAATAAAAGCAGATTTACTCTTGGTCCTTTATTTCCCAAAATTTTTTAATATTCCCATCTATAAATACATGCTTGCAGAACTAACTGCTGACTAAACAATCAGCAGAGTAGTCCCAGTTTCTCAAAGCCAATTTCAATCAGATCTCTCTGCAGTACTATTTTGCCAGGCAGATTCATTTTAAGCATGTGTGAGAAAACAGATTCTATTGGTGCTTCAGTAATGAAGTTGAGGAACTAAGTTATTCATCACTAACATCTGTTGTAAATGCAAGATCTTAAAGAAAATGCTGACTTTTTTGACACAAATGAACATATTGTAATCTTAGTAATTAGCTTCTCAGTTGTTCTTAAAGATCGTTATTATCAGGGTAGATAATATCAGATTGATCAAAACCATAACAGAAGGTGGCTTCCCATTTAATTGAGTAATCACCTCGAATGAAAACCACACATGAAACCATGATTTGAGTCCCTTCTTGTAGATCTTGCAGAGAAAAATCCTGCAGTTACAGTTTATCTCTGCAAGTGGCTGGGACAAATAGTGGTATGATGCTATATGACAGAAGCCTCTCTCAATGATTTACTTTGAAAACATTCGACAACTCTATGGGGAAGTGAGTAATGTAATGCATTCACTTGGTATCAGAATCCAGTAAAAACAAAAAAAAAACAAGACTCCTTTGAATGAGACAGAATCAAACAGTAGATTTTACTTAAAGTTTTCAACTCACTGCCCACTGTCAGCACCACTGTGATAGTTGCAAAGGTGAAATTCAGTTTCAAGAGATCTGTTATGGAAACAATGGAAGTTTTGTAAACATTTAAATAAAGCTTTGTTTGCTATCACTGACTTTGTTTTCACACCCAATCTTTGTCAAGAGCTGTATAATTTTTGACAGCAATTTTTAAGTATAATGAAAAACCTAAATGCAATCTAAATTAACCCTTTCATGCACTACATAACATGGTCACATGACTTGTCATACAGATTTGACACTGGATAGCAACATTACTGAAATAAAGTTGAAAAGAATTATCATTGCTCTTAATTAAAAAAAAAGAATTCCCAATTCTGTAATAAACTGACAATGCTACATTTTTCTTCAACATCACAATAAAAGTTGCTCAATTTTGGAATTAATGAGCTCTATTCATTACTGCCCCTCAGTTCCCATATCTTTTCCTGGCAACTGCAGTAACACTCCTACATCATCTAGTTCAATCATAAAAAAACCCTAATTACAGCAGCAGAATTAAACTTCTTTGCTAGTAATATGCATGCATAAAGGACGTCAGCATCTTCTTTGACTAAGAATCCCTGCATTTATGCTAAGTGTATACAAGGAATTGCTACACTTTAAACTTTACCAATAAAACCTAATTACTGCAGTAAGGAGTAAGTCTGTTTGCTTGAAAATGCACAGAACAGAATGTCTGTATCATTTTTTATTGAGATAAATACATTTTATGTTGGCTTTATGTTCAAATGACAAATCCACAAAATTAAGTACCATGAATACATGTTTTGCATCAAACACAAAATTATGTACCCGTCGATATATATTTTGAACCAAACTCAAAATTATCGTATTTCCAGCTGTGTGCTTCTTTGTCATTCTCAAGAACCATGACTTTCTAGCTTGATTAGTAAAAAGACTTTGTGCCTGTAAGTCCTGTAAGTGTCTTACAAATCTTGTATAACCCAAGTCTGATACATTACTTATTAAAATCAGCCTCATCTAGAGTAAATATTGTAGAATATATTGTACATTGTTAAGACAAGACATCTACACACAAAATAAGAAACTTCATTCTTGTGTGTGCATTTCTTATTTGATCATGTATAGTACATACCCAATGATAAGACTCACTGACAGACATTTTGAAAAAAAGATGTCTAACACAAGACTCCAGTGTACACAGGAAACCTGCTCACAAAGAACCTGAATTTTCACAACTGCTTGATAAACTAATTCCTTATTCAAATATAAGCTATGCATTTATTTCCTCTTTAAACCAATCTGAACCTAACAAATTAACAAAGGTGGGGGGTTAATCCATCAAAATGAGGAGTTCCGTCTATTAAAAAACAATGAAACTCAGATCTAACCTACCAAAAACATCCGTGCTCTTTTGGTGAACTATATTACTGTCATGGGTCACACCTGAATCACTTATGCTGGAGAGTGACCTCGGAATGCCTCGATTTCCATAGCGATGTGGATGAGGCTTAGTGAACAGCTGTTTTGGAATCTGCCCAAATTCCATGATTTGTACCTCTAGACAGGCCCTTTCATTTCGATCACTAATACTTTAAAAGATAAAAATAACAAAAAAACAATGAAACCAAATATTCTGTAAGATTATCTTTTTTCTCTAATGTAACTTTTCCTTGACAGCAACTCTGTTGAGTCATAAATTCAGTCTGAAATTCAGCCAATTACAATCACGATATCCCTTTTTTTCATGGTTATCTACTTAAGTAATTTTTTCAAAACAAAGCATTTTCACTGATACCTTAAAATTTGTGGATGCTGAAAGGTTTCTATTGTTTCTACACAGTACTTATTATTTGTTGATCTCTGAATTCTTGATTTATTTCAACCAGGAAAATTTTTACTATATAAAAATCGATGAATTTACAAGATTCTATTTTTACTCAATAAAAGTTCAAAATTTATTTATTTTTTCATTTATTCATTCATTCAGCAATAATTTATTAAGATAACTTATGAGTCATTTTTAAATAGAATTATGAAATTACTAATCATTAAAGCACCATTAGGCACTGCAGGATCTAGCATTGATACTTCTGAGGCATCTGGAAATGTTGGAAACTCTAGAAATTCAACCTGAGTGAACTGCTTTAAGGCTTACACTTGCTTACAAGTCTAGTCCAAATGCAAACATAGACCCTGAGCTGACACTGCATAATGTGACAGTAGGTCAGGGTCTACCTTGTTTGTTCTACTGACTACTTCATACAAACTGCACAGACCCAGATCTGCCACCATATTATGCAACAGCAGACTGGGGTCTTCACTCTTTCCAGTTGGGCATATTTATAAGAGATATACAGTAAGAAACATCTGCATAACACAGCCACTCTTGCATGATAAAAATCACATTTTGTTCCAGAGTCTATCGAAGTAACATAACCCTGGTAATTATGATGCAGAACAAATTTAAAATAAACAAATTTAAAATAAACAACAGGTATAAAGTAAATTTAATAACATCAAAAATGATTATACCTGTCAAGGTCAACAGCTCCTTCATATGTCAAATAGTAAAACACTGTAAATAAAAAGTTATTTTGATAAGTTCATATGCATTAAATATAAGAATGTTAATATTAGTAAATTATGTTTCATACTAATATTACCTCCAAAGATTATTAAAGAGACAAATGAATAAGACATAGCTGACTAAATAATTTAGCAATAAAATGTTCTCACAACTTTCTTTTATAATACATTTTTAAATAAAAATCAAGATTTTTCCACAAAATCTATACTTATTGTATCAGGTTTTTGAAATAAATTATTATTTCTGAAAGTTTTCATCCTAAATCTGAAAAGTTACAACATCATTTCTTGCACTGATGACAGTATGAACATAACCTTTATATAAGTACCTTACATTTTAAAAGCAAATTCTATACTGATTCAGTATATTTTACCAACTGAGAAATACAAATAGCTGCAAAAGTGAGAAAGATGTTTAAGTTTTTCTGCAAAATATGTTGCACTTGTTAAAAGTACTGCTCACTAAATCCAGTTAAAATGTCAAATTAACTCTGGCCCTCTAGGGTGGTTACTATTTGCAAATTGTGAAGCTGTTTCTTGTTAAAATAAATATAATGCCCGATCCATATCGGCTAATTGGTCATGGTCCATTTTAAAAAAAAAATTGGTTCCCATGTGCGTGAAATGTTAAAAGCAATGAAAGACTAAAAATAAACATTAAAAGGTGTGCTGGCTGAAATATATCTTTGTTATATTTATATCTTTGCAATTTCAAATCATTATAAATTTTATGGTATTATAATGTCATTTTGGACCACACCCATTTTAGAGTTTATTAAGTCATAAAGTTATGATATATTTTGTTGCCAATCAATAGTTAAATCACACAAATTAAATGGTCTATTATTTTTAAGTACCTCACAACATTCTGCATGGTCAAATGCTGCATTATTTGAACAGCTCACCGATATAATTTTTGTCTCACCTGCATGAATGTCTTTTAATGAACAAAGTGATAACTTCAGTGGAATAGATTTGCTTTAAGTGATTTGTGATCTGTTTAATAATGGAATTTAATATATATTGTGTCCAACCTGAGAAGCAAAACTTGTCACAGGGAAAATATGTCAGGTTGGTCTACTTTTCTCATTTCAATAAATTATGTGTCTCTGAGGCAGTCTCTTTCTCAGTCCATGCTGCATGCACAGTGGTGAACTATTTTGAGCACAGGCATTCAACACAGTAAAAACAGTTCCTTTGATATAAGTTTACAGATTATAGCTGCAACCTTGCTGTTGAATTTAAACCTGTTTTCCGATGCCTACTGAGTGATCTGACTTTAAATACATTCTGCAAAAGAGGATGCTCCATACGATCCATATTTACATATAATCTCAAGACACAAATGTTTAGATATATTCTAATGTCTTTGCCTGGTTTCTATAACAGGTCTCCAATGACATATTTTAATGTTGATATTTTAATGCTGATATTTTAATGTTGATATTTTAAAACTGATATTTGAACACTGATATTTTAACATTGATATTTTAACAGTGGTATTTTAATGTTGATATTTTAACATTGATGTTTTAACACTGAAGCAGCAGAGAGGGTGAACAGACCACTTTGCCTGAGATCTTATTTTACTAAAATAAAGGTTCCTACGAAGGCTTAAAAAAAAGGTCAATGACGCTAAACCAAAGCCTCTAACCGAGACTATTTCCATACGGTTGAGAACGGATAATAAACCGTTTGGGTTAGCTCAGTTTTGTTATCAATCGCTGACGTATTTTTTTCAAATTCTTATGCAATTTCATTTTCGCGTTGGTCACTCAGTATTGATCATTCACCCTCTCTGCTGCTACCTTGATAAAATCAAGGACCAAAGATTTTATCCAGACCTACACGATATCTAGATCTTGGATCATGTAAATTTATCGTTATAAATCCGAATGGAACAGATTGTGCTTTTGAAAAGAAATTTTTAAATTTAATCATGTCCCTGTCCCCTGAACACCAAGTATAATAAATATTCTGCAGAGTATAATTATCTACTCCATTAAACACAACCAAAATATTACAGTTATCTCTGATTACCTAGGTATTTGCGTATATCATTGTGTAACATAAATCACGTCAGTATTTTTATGTCTACCTCGAGCAAATATTCTAGCTGGATTGGATTGTTTATCCAGCATAACATCATCGTACACTACTAAATTATTAATAAGTCCATCTAGATCATCTACAGATGGTGCCTCATCGATATCGGTAATAAAATAATAACATCGTTTCCATCTTCGTCCAATATTTTTGCATTTTCATTAAAATCTTTAAGTACCCCATAACACCGCTGATCATCTACAGATGGTGCTACCAAATATAACCTATCCCACTTGAGCCATCGCATTATTAGATTAAGCAATAATTGTGTTTTACCAGATCCAGATGGACCTATTATTATCATTCTAATAGAATTTGGTAATGCTGGATGGTGCCTTACTGGTTCTTGTTTTCGTGTCGCTGAGAAGTCAATTATATCCATATAATAAATAATATGAGTTTATATTGTATTCAATGCAGAGCACCTACCGATACCACTGGATTAACGACAATAACAACAAAAAATAAAAGACACGCACTTACAGGCAGGTGTGTAAAATGTGGCACAAAAAAATATAAATTTATTTCATCGATAAATAACGGTGGATATATAGCCGCTTCATTAGGGAAATTACCAGGAACCCCATGGGTTAAATACCCCGGTGAGAAACACCTTCCTGGATATAATTATTGTGGTCCTGGAACCCGACTTGATATCCGACTTGATGATCAGGATCAACCAAGACCAGGAGAGCATCCAGTAAATAAGATTGATCAAGATGTTGCTTATAAAAGTAAAGATTTACAACAACGACATCTCGCAGATGTGAAATTGATTCATGCATTAAATTCTATACCTAATAAATCTCTCAGAGAAAAACTCGCTAGTTTTCTAATAAAATCTGCTATGAAAGGTAAAATAATGCAAGGGGCTGGTAATTAATTATATAACTAATATAATGGAATCTGTTTATTATTCCCCGAGAGGATATTGGAGAGGCAAAGCAGCTATTACTAAACTTTCCGAAGCAGCAAAAGTCTCACGTGATGTCGCTGCAGCGTGGTTAGCACGACAGGCAATATGGCAGATTTATCTCCCACCACCTAAAAAAATTCAATACGCACATTTTCATGTCAGCGTCCCTAATGAAGTTCATCAAGCAGATATTTTATTTTTACCACATGACACCATTAAAACACGTAGACGTCAATACACATACAAATACTCATTAACTGTCGTTGACGTTGCAAGTAGATATAAAGAAGCGGAACCATTATCAACAAAGACAACATCTGAAGTTGCATCTGCGTTCGAGCTAATTTATCAGCGAGGACCTTTGCGATGGCCACAATTATTACAGGTTGATCCTGGTAAAGAATTTCTTGGTGCAGTATCATCACTGATGAAGCGACATAACGTTAAAATCAGACGAGGACATAATGAAATTCATCGTGATCAGGCAATCGTTGAACGATTTAATAGAACACTTGCTGAGCGGTTATTTGGATATCAATACGCGAGGGAAATATCTACCGACTTTAAGTCTGGAGAGAGATCTCGTGAATGGGTTGCAAGATTACCAGGTGTGATATCTGCGCTAAATAATGAAATTACTCGTGCAACTTCCATGAAACCTTCTAATGCGATTACAAAAAAATATATAGCCCGTACCGATAAACAACAACCTCGACCAATATTAGGTAATGTAACTGTAAGATATTTATATGAGCCTGGGGAACTTGAGGGTGGTAAAAAAAGAGCAACCGATCCCATCTGGAGTGTTACTACACATACAATTTCTGACATAGTTAGATCCACTGGAAGACCTGCAATCTACAGACTAGATTCTACAGCTCCTCAGCGTGGATTTGTACGTGAACAATTACAAGTAATTCCTGCGGATACACAATTATCACCACGTTCACTTATGTAAACTTGCACCAGGGCGTCCAGCGCCACGACGTCGATTGCATTCAAGACAGGTCAGCATCACATTATCGCGTGTGTGACCTAGATCGCTATTAATTCTATCTACGGTAAATTGTCTTGGATTGTTATTCGAATACTGCCATAACATCTTACAGTTACAGCTTGCACAATCATTATTCTGTCGTTGTTTTAGCGTTATAATAAATTCAGCATCAATATCAAAGTCACGCTTATTTTTTTTGTCACATTGTTTATAACCCGCTAATTTTTTCTTTATTGCAGCAGGGTCGTT
>JAECUM010012401.1:0-81905 GCA_016617855.1 Megalonaias nervosa | reverse complement strand
TATATATATATATATATATATATATATATGAACACAGCATAGTGCTGTCAGGACTGAGAAATAAATCTGTAAAATATGGAGTATAAATCTGGAGTTTTGAGCTTTGTCAATGCTGGGAAACGAGTCCATAACGTTTGGGGTATGCTAATCGAGTCCTGTGCTTTTATTCTTTTTATAAGAAAATTGACGGATAGGAGGGTGTATAAAAGTAACCTAAATCGGTGTTTAATCGAGCAAGTTTTCCGATGAGGCTAGTTCTTACCACTGACTCAAAATGATCTGAAAGGCCGCCGCCGCCAGAATGATTACCTATTAAGAACCAGAGTACCATAAATGGTTCATTATATACCTGCGATATAATGCTATTTTGTGGAAACCTTTATTCCTGTTTCATTCATAACGACATTAACATTGGATCTGTTAATCACAAAACCGATATTTGCCTTTTTGGTCTCAAATGCAAGCCAATCTGAATAAAGTCAGATCTCCACTGTCCAACGTGATGATCTTGACACGACCCTTAAAGGGTCATGTTCTGGTGACCCATGTTATTACCACAATCGCTAATTTTATCAGCCAATCAGGTGAAGTCTTACATCTTAGCGTTTGGGAGGCTTAATAGTGTGACTGAAGAGCATCAATGTGCGCCCAAAAATTTGATTCACTTTCAAATTTCTGAAAGCTGAAGTTCCATTGGCTAATTCAAAGGTCACCAGAACATGACCCCTTAGTGGCCTCTGTCAGATCTTCATGTTAGAAAGTAAAACTCTGATTTTATTCGCATTGAAATATAAGCTATCCATAGGGTGTGCTCACTGTTCTTGGCAGAGAACTAGAGTTATTTTTCGGAAACCGCTTTCTTTATTGGAGTCCCTTTTACCTTGAAACACGACCTTTATCTCCGAAATCAGTCTTCCTTGTCTCAATATCAACGTAGATTGTATTCAAGGCATGTGGTACATAACTTAGTTTTTTTATATTCACTTTTTATATTCACTTTCCCCTGCTTTCAGTCCTTTTGACCTTGACCTTTGAGCCAAAAATGTATAGGAGTCTTCCTCCGCTCAAATGCAAGCCATTTTTACATCTTTCATTCCTTGTTACCTTGACCTTTCATTTTTAAAAACTTTAAATCAGTTTCTTCCTAGCCAATAAGTTCCTTGCAAAAGATTGCAATGGTCGATGGTGCAGAACTTGAATTTATTGAGGAAATGGAATGGGAATGGACACATGGTCGTACATGTTAAGGTCCATGTATAGGAATGTGTAGTGTAGCTATGATAAATGTAATATGTAGGAAATGGTCAAAACTAACTGAATGATATTTATAAGCGGTGAATTAAGTTTTGGAGTTCATAGCTGAATATACTTTGCTCATCAAAGGAGATCAAATTTCTGCAATGCTGGAATATTCATGTTCCAGTACAAGTATGTGCATTAATGACTGCAAAGTCATGCTGTGTGCAACACCAAAATAATCAAGCTGATCTACGGATTGTGCTTGATGTCCAAACCTGTATTGAGTTATTAAAGCTTTCGGTTTTCAGTTAATTGATTTGATGAGATTTTGATGTATTTGATACAAAACAGAACGTTCTGTCAAAATATGATGGTCAGTATATAGGTTGGGCAGATCATATTAATAACCAAGACTTTGATAAAATGGTGTAGAGAGATTTCACATGACAGTAATTATAGCTATCAGGGCTTAAAAGTTGGAACCATTAATGTTACTTCAAGAGCACAATGATCATGTGCAATGTACACTAGTAATTAAAATCATCAATCAGCAAATTCGAAAGTGCAAGGGGAATGTGATTGCACACTATGATATTTCATTTTCTTTCACCAAGCACTGGTTATATTATATAACTAGATAATGTGAGCAATATAAGTAGAAATTTCAAAGAAAAATATTCTGATAGACTGGATGGAAAAATGATAAAAAAGCAAATAAAATTAGAGAACTTTCGAACAAAGGTGAAACTAATAAACTTTTTGAATCTGCAGTTTCATTTATTTGACCAATTAGCTCATCACAGTTACTATGCATATGTATTAAACTGGAATTAGGACAGTAAATTACCCTGTACATTATTGCATTATTTGCATTACATAAGAAATTTTACAAAACTGACATTATAAAAAGATGATAGATTCTGTTACATTTTTTATTGCAAAAATACCCCAACCAGAATTACTGTTATGCTGCTGTTGCAATCTTAAACTGTGTATCACTTTAAAAGACAGTTCTAAATGATGCATCTAAATTCCATTAAACAAAAACTCTATACGAGTACCACTCAAGTACTCGTTGAAATGGAGTAAGACATTTGTATTCATGGTAATAAACAAACAGTATGACTCTCATGTATTCCAGGCAATATATAGCTATGCTCTCATGTATTGCATGTAATACATAGCAATGATGTCATGTATTCCAATTAATAAACAGTAAAGCTCATATGTATTCCAAGTAATAAATAGTAATGCTTGCATGTATTCCAAGTAACAAATAGTAATGATGCATGTATGCATGCAATACATATTAATGCTCACTTGAATTCCAAGTAATAAATAGTAATGCTTCTCATTATCCACCAACCACTAAGTCATCAACAATATTAGCAACAATTTCAACTCCATCAACCTTAGCATCCAGGTCACCGGTTGAACCTTGTGAATAATCAATGCTGCCCTCATTACGAATACCCTTGAGATCACAGCTTTATGCTGTGATCTTATTTATGTAGCTGGGATGTTTATCAGCAGGCGAATATCTATGAATAAACCATGAGGAAATCCGCGTCATGGCCGAAATAGAGCTCGGTATAATCTCAGACTCATAACTGTAACGTAAAGTATTAATGCTATAAGCAAAGAAGAGTTCGATTTATACATCCTAAACGAAGTCATCAAATACATAACCATGGAAAATGAAATACAAAACAAAGGTTCCACTTAGACTCCAATCAACGAAGTGGCAAAAATAAACTTATAGCTCGCGATAGAGAAAAAGCTTACAAGCACATCATAAAGTGTCTCGCTGGAAATTCATTCTGGGCTACACTGTGTCTGTCGAAGCAACGTTTGTTTTTACTCCAGGTCTATTCCCAGTGCACCTTCAGTGTGCGATGCATTGTTTATCATAACCAGATGAACAACAAATATGTTATCACTGTTCCCTATATTTGCCTATTCGTCTGCTTTAATAATAAACTTTAAAAGAATAATAACCACTCACGCGACAACGGCCTTATCCATTATTTCATCCTGGAGAAAGTCGTGAACTGCCATTGTCACTATCAACATTTGTTGAAATAAATAGCAGCTTTCTTGCGTAAATTCCAAATCCAGTTTCAAAGTAGGCTGCCGCATATTCACCAAAGGCATACAGGCATCAACAAGATAGCATTCTGTGCACATTTAACCAGTATGCCAAGCTGTGTTTATATCGTCAAATTGCTCTATGCTCAAAATTAATGATGGCACCGACTAATTATTTTTTAGCGAAAACCCGTTTTCAACTGACCAAGAAGGGGCTCATTCATTCATCGCATTACTACGGCAAACATTCTGCCTGTATGTTAGTAGCATACTAATTTCACTTCCGTTGTATGAGTCTGTCTTTGACCATTAGTATCCACACTTGAGAGATATGATGAATACCTAACTAAACGGAGCAAAAAGCCAGTCTCAATACGGTAAGTCTCTCATTGACCTTTAAAGAGTAGTCTTTCCACAGTTGGACTTCACTTTAAAGTAAGTTTGTAGCAGAACAAGGTTATCAACCCACAGTGTTGAGCCGGACTTATGAAAAGGGGCTCTAGGACGGTCAAAGAGGGCCATTCAACGTGTATTTTCTCCAGCATGATACCATGGTATTTATTACGTGTAGCTTGCAGATCTAAACGCGACTGAGCAGTGCAATTGACTAAGGCAAACCTACCTCTGTTTCCAACATTCCCTATTAATACCAAATGTTGCATCATTTGTCAATATCCATGTACAGAACTTATCCTAAACTCATTGAGTGCCCTATCTGATGTCTATTCCTACTGAGTTACAAAGTCATATTAAAGAGTAATTCACATTCTATCGAGTTTTAATTTTTTCCTGATAGATTTTAAGCTTGTTGTATAGTAATTTTTTATCTTATTTCTTTATACCCGTTTAATAGAATATAAGTTTTCTGTGTCAAATCCTCAGAGAGACAGACATACTCTGAAAGAGCTAACAAGCACCCAGTGAAATCTTTTCAGTTTGGTGCTGCTGATTTCCTTCGCAAGTGGCTTTACAAAAAACAAAATGTATAAGTCTTGAGACCTATCTTTTTAAAGTTTGCATGAATTCGGTATTTTCTGGTGTTCTTGCTAAAATTTGTATTCAGCACCTTCGATGTTAGACACCTTTAACATTTTTCTTTCTTGCCTATTCTCCATTTGGGATTCCAATGCCTTCTGGTTTGGTTTCTATAGCTTACTGTTGAAGTTTCCCATATTTTGATTATAACATTCTCTCTCAACCTTTTGCCAGCATTCATCGCTTTGTTTACTACTCTATAACTCTAGCAAGTCTCTCCTGCACCACGTATCACTCAATAGATTGTCAGGGAACAGATGCAAAATAGTATCGTGAATTTTACTGCAAATGTGCTTTTTGCACATTTGCAGTAAAATTCACGATACTATTTTGCTCTATTACTCAATACTATCAATTATTTATTTAGCAACTATTTCAACGAAAAGTTCCTTGTTACTGAATTAAAGATAATAATTCAAGATTTGGCTTGTAAAATCTATTTTACCTGATCCATTAATTTATTATACAAAATTTATTTCGGGGGTCAATTTCCAAATGTATTTGTTTTGTCATCAAGTTGATGTTTTCGGTTTTCTGATGTGACCGCATTGAGAAGATTTTTACTTTCCACATTCTCTGTAACATATTATAACATTTGCTCGTAGTCACACTTTTTGTTTCGTATTGTGATTGCAAAGTTTGTATATGGTCGACACAAAACTCAACTGTCATTTCTTTTCTCAAATTCGTTTGTAAATTTACATTGAAGACACAACCTGCACTTCATTTAACACATCAATTAATGGGTTATCTTGACTGAGACGCATAACATCATCGACCAAAATTTATAGTAGTATATTTAATGAGCCAGATTTGCTCAGTTTCTTTCTCTAGAACGTAAAATGTGCGATTTTCAAGTGAGAACATTTTATTCTCATTTTTAATTAATCAAATTAAGGCGATACTACTGTCATTAGTAATTTGTTTTACATTAGTAGTATTGTGTGTAAATTGCTGTATGCCATTCAGCAAATTAGTTTGTGTCATTTAGCAGAAAAGGGCAACTCAATTATAGTCAAATATAACTGCATTTATGTTTTTCTCTTTCTTTCAGAAGGGTAATAATGCGTAAATGGTGTCACTATTGCCTTCACGCCTCAAGATATGTCGAATCTCTAGGTGCACGTGACAAGCAAACATACCACATGAACAAAATGAATCCATTGCACATGTGCTTTTGTTGTTTAACATTTGCTGTTGTTTTCTTTGGCTTTGGCTCGGTTTCTTCTGGGGTTCAATTCAACAAATTTAGTAGTAAAAAATATTGCAATAACTCTGCTCAACTAAATCAAGATGAACACATCAAAAAGAAAATGCTGCAAACTCCTTAGCACGCATTCTGGCCAAAACAGGGACTGAAGGATAATGAAGATCAAATTGGAAATAGTTATCAAGTGTAAAGAATAATAAGTTGAATGCATTTGGCAGTGATATTCAGCCGTATTTGGACTAGATATTGGGAAAAAAATTGTATAATTATCAATAAATCATATCGCTGACGTAGGTGTGCTTTTATCACGAAGTTTCAAAATGCAAACGAGTTATTGCATATAATGTGAAAATGACGGCGTCTCCATTAATAAAGAAAATCTACTAAGAGTTTTCCTGTCTACATTGAAAGTGGTCCTGAAATTCCGAATATTTAGGCAAAGCTCAAAAGAATCGGGATATCATGGTTCAAATAGTCGACATTAATACTAAGGTCAAATTCTAAATCTAACAAGGACTTTAGATGTGAATAAACACTTTGGACTATTAAGATATATTTAAAAAGCTCAAACCAATTTCAGAACTGTACAATAACTTATATAAACGTTTAATAATTGCAACACGTTCTGTAACTTGTATTAATTGCATCAAAGATACAAAACTACCTACAAAAAAATCTTAATCGACAAATATTGAATGTTTATATCAAGTCGCGGGAAACAAAGAACTATAAAGAGAGTTGAAATACGGTATTACAGGATTGTGCTACATATTCATAATTTCCATTCCATAGTTGCACGTTTCAAAAGAAGATTTTTTCCTAAATTGTAAGAGACAATTTGTTAAGTGTAGCATTATATAGTGCTTGATTTTTTATATATCTTCATCAGATTGTAACAAGGTAATGTAAAGATTTGTACATTACTAACCAAATGATACAGTATTACCGAATTATTATCACTATTTCCGATCTTTGAATATAGACCCCCTTCAATGAAAACCTAGAGAGGCAGCATTATATCCATAACAGCAAGCAAAGGCATTCGTTTCTCGTCCGGCAGATGCTTGTTATACCCCTAGTGAATCTACTGAGCCGTGCTGTTGCCATTATCCGTCAAACGATGGTATCGTCTGTCCCAGAGAATGCATCGCATTTGCTTTAGACTCTTCGCGATTTTCTGTTCTTGCTAGATTTTATTTCGGCTTTTCTTACATCATTGTCATTGCCAATATATCACGTCTTTAACTAGAAACCGATATGAAAGCTAGGGAAAGAGAGACGAACTTTTGTACTTCAACAAGAACAGAAAAGAGAAAATCAGGAGGCGAGCAATAAAAGCGATGAGAAATAATGATGATATCAAATATAGTTCAAGATGGGTGACTTCAGAAAATACAAATGCATTGCAAAAAGTATAGGCTAAAGAAACATTTTGATCGAATGGTTTATTTTATTTTCTAAAACTCTTAATTTTCAACAATTTTTAAAACTTTATTGATATATTTTATTTTCTTTTAAATTTCTTTGATATATTTTTATATTTTAAGTGCAATATTGTCACCAAGATTTAGAGTCTGTGATATTATATAATTCTCTTTCGATCCCTTGACAGTATTCCGATATGATTCCCTCCAGTTGCGTGACTCGCATTGATTCTTTGAAATTATTTTCTTTTAACCTGTGTCAGTTTTTAAAGTATTCTTTGTTTCTAATCGTTTTGTTTAAATTGTTTGTTCAATTATGTTTCATCTTTTTCATTTACTTTTAACTTCAAGCTTATATATTGATATATTTTTTCTTATCTCGTTTCTGTATCTCAATTTTATTTACTTTGTGCAATCTTTAAAATTGTCAAATGTTTCTTCATAATT
Organism: Megalonaias nervosa; assembly: GCA_016617855.1. Classification (NCBI taxonomy): domain Eukaryota; kingdom Metazoa; phylum Mollusca; class Bivalvia; order Unionida; family Unionidae; genus Megalonaias; species Megalonaias nervosa. The sequence goes on along the minus strand of JAECUM010012401.1, from coordinate 74,462 downwards.
ACATCTAAGTAATATTTTTTGTATTAATTTAGACATTTTAAAAATTTTACATTGCATTCCATCCAATAAGCTTTCAAATGATTTCATTATTTGACATTATACTAAAATTAAGTTTTTGTGCATATTAATATTCTGATAATAATTTACATATATATTTTTCTTAACAAATGCTGCATTTTCTTTCTTCTTTTTTCTGTTTCTCATTTTCCAAAACGTCTGTAATGATATTTCCATTTTTATTTTTCGCAAACATTTACTATTATATTCTAATATGGGATGACTTTAATAGTTACATTTGAATATTTAACCAAAATGTTTTTAAATTATATTATTTATGTTCTTTTCCAGTTAATGCTGTTTTTTCAAGGTTTTTTAAATTTTGAACTCACAACATTTAACTTTACTTTTACAATCTTTCATTTTCTTTTTCGCTTTAGTATTTCCTCCATATCGCTTGAGTTTTCGAATTTTATTATTACTTATTGTCTCATCATTTTAATGAAATAATTCGATTACATTTTTCTCACCACTTAAAACTATATCGGTTTTTAAATTTTAATACAAATTTTGGTCGAGGACAATTTCATCCAGTAGACATAATAATTAATTTTGATCAAGTTGTTTGGCGGGGGGGGATACAATATTTTAACAGTTTAGACTTTACAAAATATAAAATCCGGATTTCTTAGTTTCTGCTGCATTCAATTCCAATGTCGGAACTCGAACATTACTCTAAGCGACCAAAGACAATAGAAAGATTCCGAATTGTGTTTATTCTTTACTAAATTCAAGCTTATTTGGTTACGAATATTAGTCTGTCCTACATACATGTATTAGACTTCTTTTGTTATGAAGCCTCAATATTCCTCATATTAACCCCAATATCTCATTTTCACTTTGCGCCACCGTATAGTCTTCTTTCACCTATATCACTGTAATCTTCAAAACAGTATACATCCATTGTGAAAGATAATACGACTGCCACAATGCCGCAAATTCGATTGTAAAATTCCACGTAGAGAAAACCGTCCGCTTTGATAACCTCATCGCACTCGATTCGTTCTGCATTGTCTTCAATCGTTCTCTATAAATGCTTTATTGTATAATGTAACCATTTTTCCCAATTCAAAGAAGGCAAAATACCGGAAATCTTTGCTGTCAGCGAGGGGAATCAAGTCTAACAAATATACTGATAATTTCACAAAGAATCACTTTTGAGCGGCCTCACCTAGTCACTTGTATTTCTAGTCAATGTACATAAAATAATAATGCGCCGAGATCACTGACAAAATTTTAAATGACACCAGGGTCAACACAGCCACAAAGCAGTAGTATATTCTAAAAGGACGAGCTTTGATATTAAACCTACATAATCTCATGACATCCGCCATTAAAATATTATCTCATTTCTTGAAGTAGAACTTCATGGGGTTAGGGCATATCACCCCACAATGGTAAATTCCCAAAATGTCCAATAGTATTCCAAAATGTTAAATTCTCTCATGTTCGTATACTCCGTAAACACAAGCTATGGATTTTTTCAGCATCATATTCCCGCTTGATCCCATAACTGCCCACAATGTAAAATTGCCATAGAATCCCAAAGTACCAACCTAACGTTCAGCTTTCCTTTTCCCCTTTTAGTGGCAACGATGTTAATCTAAAGAAAATTTCTAACATTAAGCACCCAAATTCCACATAGTGGCCTAATTTATTATATCCAGAGAGCAAATACTGTTAAGACCCTTAGGGACACTTTTTACGCAACAGTTCCTTCAAACACTCCCCCGCCCCTGGCCCATCACTGTTTATATTTGCCTCAATGGATTATATGTTTTGTGGTTTTTCACAAACACAGAATACTTGTATGAATATGAAAAAGTATATCTTTTTCTTCCTTGTTTTTGGTTTATGTTTTCATTTTATCTTAAGCAGAATTTCCGTGAACTTTGCAAAATGATCTTCTTGATGGTCTATTAGAAAATTATTTAGATACAAATCATCTTTTGATACATATTCCTTTAAATGGAAGCCATTGGAAAATTTGACAATGATTTCGATATATCAGTAAATGAGTATAAAATATTGCAAGAGAGACAGCACAGCATTGACATGTTCGTTTATTAAGGTTTGATGACATTTCAGAAGAAATGCAAAAACGGCTTGTTCCGTTGCCGTTTCAGCAAATATTTTACTTATATTTTACCTATTTTTGCGATATATTTTATGTTTTGAATATGGTCTTCAGAAATAACCTCTTACTATTTTCTTTTTAATTCCCTACGTCAAAATGAAAGACCGTCTCTAGAACAAGATGAACTGAGAGATTTCACCCAAAGAGATGAATAAAGATTTGAGGACAAAAACAATTGAATTCATGCATTAAAACCTGCAAAGTGTTTAGACACACAATCTGTAACGTACAAAAATCGAGAACAACCAAACAAATTTGCTCTGCGATTATAAGTCAAAGGCCATGAAACTTGTCACAAAGGTGGAACAATCAACATTTGAAAAATGAATATGAAGGTACATCTAGAAAAATGAATGGGTATCAGTTAAAAAGATGTATGTCTCTTTAGTCATGTTAAGTAAGTTTATTGAAAGATGATGTTTATTATTACATTTCGTTAACAGAAGAAAAAGAACATAAAAAACTGCGTTGGTAGTGCCACTTAGCACAACTGACCATTGCAGCATTTTCTGAAAACCGCATCGTATCCTATTGTTCCACAACAAGAAGGCTGCAATCCTGAAAGAGGCTGGATAACTCCCGAGCAGTACATGTAGACTTTTGCATCATATCCTAGTGTTCCACAGCAAGAAGGTTGCAATCCTGAACGAGGCTGGATAGCTCCCGAGCAGCACATGTAGAATGTTGCATCATATCCTCGTGTTCCACAGCAAGAGGGTTGCAGACCTCATTTTGGCTGAACCATTCCGCTGCAGCACATACTAAATGTAGGATTGTATTGGATAGACCCGCAAACACCTTTAAATATAGTTTTTATGAAAACAATAATTTTTGTACAATATTAAAAAAATACAATTTTCAAGATAAATCATTACATGTCACAATAATCACTTAGATCCAAATCAAAACTTTTTCTCGCTAATATTATGCTAACAAAATAACAGCATTTCAAAGGAAACGTGTTATATATATATATATATATATATATATATATATATATATATATATATATATATATATATATATATATATACCTTTATCACCTAGCTCGTTGAGAAAAATGAATTTTCTCTTTTCAAATGGAGACTTCGAAACTTGACACTTACCATGTTGAATTATATGTTCGTCCAGCTACAATCGTAAATACTTTAGTTCAGAGTAACAATGTAAATGTAGGCAGTAAGTTATAGTATTAAAAATCGCGACATTATAAATGTTTCTAGCAATTTCCAATAATCATGAATGGATATTGAGCATATGGTAACTTGAAATGACATATATAGATAGATAGATAGATAGATAGATAGATAGATATAGATATATATTCGTCTTTGCTGCTTACATTTTGTGCAGGTCCATCAATTGTTTTACCTAAGCAATTTAACTTGAGATAAGGAACTCAGAAGCGCTATTTATAATAATATTCAAAATCACAATAAATAGCTCACTGTTACCCACTTTGACACACTACTGGTGTAATCCATGACAAAAGGCAGCACAGAACTAGTAGGCTGGACTTCCACATTCCTTCGATACGTTTCAGATGAGTAAGCTAAAATCTTGATGAATATTCCTGAAACTAAAATTAAATAATGCCTATAATGTTTAAATCACCAAATTCTTTGAAATTTGCATATTTTGATCTTCAACCTTGGTAAAAAGAAAAATCGTGAATCGAAATAGATGACAAATATAATTATCTATGTTCAATGTTTTAGAGAAATAGCGCATGAGAACGATTGTAAATTTTCAGTTTGAGATATCACACCTGGCTTTTTCGCACTAAATCACCGTTTGCTGTATTTATTACCACATCATCCGACTTGCTTATGTTATTTTAGTTTAAATTGCTTTGATATTCTATGGAGAACTGTCATATGAAACAGTACATAGTGATCGAATGAACCCATCAGCTACTACCGTTTCTAGATCCCATGCTTGTACCTTATGGATATAACTACAATTTTTTATATTGGGAAATAGAAATCAACACCAAAAGGCTCTGTTGGGTCTGTATGAAACTTAAATTAAAACCAAAAGACCACACTGTGTCATTAAGAAACTTACATTAACATCAAAAGACCATATTGGATATTTAGGAAAGTAAACCTAACACCAAAAGAACCTATTGTGTATTTAGGAACTTACATTAACACCAAAAGACCCTACTAAGTATTTAGGAAACTTACATTATCACAAACGACAGTATTGTACATGTAGGGAACTTAAATTAAAAACCAAAAGACTGTATTGTGCGCTGTTTTGTTTAGGTTAAATAGTACAAGTATCGATGTAGTTGTACGGCCAATAAAGTAAGATGGGAGGAGAAGAAATCAAAGATCACGTTCAGTCTGAAGAGGTAGACAAAAAATGTATTTTGAAAACTACTATCTACAAACTTCACTGATGAATAAGCCCTCCATTGCAAAGCAGTTGATCCGTCTTGCTTGCCTGTATATTGAATATTACCACACCTGAAAGTACGTCCAGGCAATGTTAAACTACATCATTTCAAAATAGAAAAAAAAAAACCACAACGTTGTTTGAGGTGACAAACGTATACGTTGGAAATATTAAACGAGACATATTTACTAGTTTCTTATTTTGCCAAGGTTTCATAGAGAGTATGTGTATTTTGACATGGAGTGGAGATTTTATTAGTATGTTTCCTCCATGTAACTTATTCATCATGCTACAAACTGTGATTGGTCAAAAATATACAGCATTGGTATCAAGTCAGTGTGAAGAGGCCTTAAAACCTATACACCTATTTAGTAATACATGACCGCTTAGTATAGTATACTATAGTATAGTATAGTATAGTATAGTATAGTAAAATATAATATGGTGCGGTGCGGTGCAATGCTGTACTGTACTGTACGGTACGGCACTGTACGGTACGGTACGGTACTGTACTGTACTGTACTGTACTGTACTGTACTGTACTGTACTGTACCGTACTGTACCGTACCGTACCATAGGTACTGTACTGTACTGTACTGTACTGTACATATATTCTATTTATACCACATACAAATACATATATTTGCCCTTTGAACGGACTTCAGATTTATTACAGGCAGCCGTGTATTGACCTAGCTTCGTTTCCTTTTAATGAAAAATTTATACATCTCGTGGCATATCATTGATACAGCGTACATACTATACATATTCTATAAATAAATAAATATATATATATATATATATATATAGTAGTATAAGAGTTATATATATATATAGATAAGAGTATATATATATATATATATATATATATATATGAGGACTAAGAATCTTAAAGATTTCCTAAATAATTCTAAACTAGAAAAAGCATCATATAAAAAGGGATGATCAACTAAACGTAAAAGACCTAGATGTTCACAATGCTCTTTCATTAATGAAAGTATTTCATTCATTGTTAATAATACGAAAGAAACATTTAAAATATAATCTGATATTAATTGTGCAACATCAAATGTTATTTATTTCATCACGTGCAAAAGATGTGGCATCCGATCTATTGGACAAACCAGTCAACAAATATCTAAACGCATCAACCATCATAGCTCAGACATCAAATATGATATCGATCAATCGTTCTCATCTCATGTTGCCTGATATTTTAAGGACAGTTCCCATACTTTGCAACATATTTCATTACAATCTGTTGATACAGCTGATTCCTAGATGAAACTTCTGTTACAGGGAAACCTATTGGATTCGCCTTCTTATCACCGTATATCAAAACCGTCCAATTCCAAAACTCTATACGATATATCTATCTATCTATCTATCTATCTATATATATATATATATATATATATATATATATATATATATATATATATATATATATATATATATATACTGTGTGTGTTCCGTTCTTTAAACTAGGTTAATTATTGGATTTTGAACTACTTCCCTTTTTACAATTATTTAAGAATATTTTTATAATATTCTAATTTATAGAAAAACTTAAACAATGAATGCATAAACTAATATCATAAAAAAAAGATTACTAATTAATTGAAAAAGAAGAGCCATCATAAAATAAATTTTCAATACATTATGATTAATTATTTATAGAATACTTATTTATTTATATTTTTGTATGCATTATGCAGATCATAACTTTATTATATAATTTGAGTTCTGATTAAATATTGAACAATCTTCAGTATTATCTCAAGGTATAATATATTAAAACCGATACATTATACATAATAAAAAATATTAATAAATTCTTTTGTCTATATTTATTCTTAATGTTCTGATATCGTTATCATAGAGGTATATGTATCTTTAAGATCCAGTGTTACGTATTTGTATGTAATTATCCATGTCAATTAATCTTAAAATATTAAAACAATTACGTATTGTAACAATTTAAGCTCTGACGTCATCTTGTTTATATCATGTTCTTTATATCATTGATCACTTAGAAACAGAATGTATTTAAAGACGTAAACAATGTGTTAAGTATATGTAATTAAATTGCATGTGTGTTAGTTTTAAAATTCTTTTTTTTTTTAATTGGCTTCATTACATTTGATTGTTATGATTATTTTTCATTGGATTCGAAATTCTTTTTCAGTAATTCTGTTTATCTAAGACGCAAAACGTGTTACAGGAGCAATATTTTTAGTTCACCTTGATCCGCGGAACTGTTGTTGTTGTTGTTGTTGTGGGGCTTAACGCCATTTTCCAGCACACGATAGGCTATACATGGCGGCCAGTATTAATGGTGGAGGAAGAAACCGGGAAATCCGCGGAAAGAACCACCGACCCACGAGAAGCTACTGGCAAGCTTTCTCACATATCCACATTCGCCGAATCTTAGACTCGAACCAACGCAGACAGAGGTGAGATGGCAGTGATCCGTAACGGAGAGCGCTTTAGACCACTCGGCCACTCGGGGCCCCCGCGGAACTGTAAGTGCTGCGCTAATACGATTGGCTGTTTTCAAGGTCTTTTCGGCCTACGTGTTAGTCTGAATAAACAATGTTTTATTTTTAAATTTATTTCAGAGTGATAGTCTAGTTCTTAGATAGGGCTACGTGCAATTTGGCAAATATCTTATTCCGTGTTCAAATTTCTCATCACATAAACCTATCACGTAGAGTACCATGTGATCTAAAATCGAGGCTTAAGGCCATTTTCTACTAGATCGGGTCAGAGTCGTTTTAACATCTTGAAGGAACAAGGTGTTTTTAATTGTTGTTAGATTGTTTGTTTTTCATCTGTTTTTTGGATTTAATAATTTATTCTCTTGGAAACTAACCAAGTGGACTCTTTTATAGAAAAAACTCTGAAAGATATTCAGTGGAAATTTATTCTGGAATTCTATACCGAAACATAAACTGTGATTCAATTGAGGAATTGTTGCTATTTGTACAAGAACCACATCTGCCGTCATAGCCTTCCATATTGGAACGTCGTCGAGATTCGAACCTGGATTCTAATAGAACTATTTAGTGATAGGACTTGTATTTTTCATTCTTACGATTAAATTTTGGATTATATTCACAAACCATAAGTCCAAATTCCAATTTTTACATTGTTGTCTAGGGAAATAAATTATTTTGTTAAAATATACAAAGCTTGTTGACTTCACTCTTTTCTCTTGTTATTATTGTACGAGCCTAGACGTAACAAATAATATTGATTTTACTTTGAATTCAGTCTCATGAAGCAATAAATCGAAACTGGTTATACATTCTGTAAGTTGGTGTTTTTTATTTTATCAGATGTTTATACTTCTTATGCAAATTTAAGACGAATTATCAAGACGAGATTTCAAGACGAGATGTGTTATATGAACCTTTCAGTGGATTAATTTACAAATCTATTAGCCACTCAGTAATAAGCCAAGTTACGAATGTTTCAAAGTTTTTATATTTTCATTTTAAAGTAAGGGATCGTCTATTAAATGGTCTATGTAACACTATATTATGTTCCCTCAATAGATCTACTAAACTGTGTTTCATGAATATCCCTAAAAGAACTTTTCCTGCTCTTGGGATATGTACACTGTAATTAAAATTATATATATTTGGATACATAAAAAGCAGCAAGTTCCTACACCAATTAAAGAAAATTGTTTTTAAAATGCAATTTATCTTATAACCATCTAAAAAAAGCATATGTTCTCTATTTTGTCCAGAAATATTGGTAAGTTTAAGCCGGTAATTACCAATGGTTCTCTCAATGATCAAGTATTTAATAGTATTATTATCTTTAATTCAGTAAAAGTTGACCTGGAAATTATTATTTAGTAGCATAACCACACCATCTCAGTTGGTAGAACATGAACTTAAGAAACATCCGTATTTTCATGTACCGTGTATGAAGTGTCCCCACTTTTCAATGAAGTTCGTGTATTGAAGAAAGTCTAAGAATACTTTCTGTTCTTATAAAAAAGATACATCACATCTTGTGATCCCAACCCTCGACAGTTCAGTGTAGCAAATATTTATTGCCTCAAATATAAAAGTTAAGAAAGTTTATAATACTTCCATTATATTTCCGTGCTGAATCCAAAAAGCATTTGCATAAGACATATTTTGTGAAAAAAAAAAGAAAAAAAAAGAAAACCCTCAAAAATGACGTTGAACAATAATGCGGTGTATCGTGAAATATCAAGAACACTGCTAATTAAGTTTATGGTGATCTGGTACACCGACCAATAATGCGGAGAGTCTTACTAGAGTAAGATCAAAGTCAGATACAAAGGAAGCTGATTTGACGTTTACAGCAATAATACGTGTAAGAAAAAGTACAATCAAAGTTTGAAGAGAAGAGAAAATAAAACAATATAAGAAATCATACATTTCGATGTAAAGTGTAGAAAAGATCCCTTGATAAGGTTAAGAAGCGGAAGGTGCAGCAATTATTGAAAAAGTCGAAACATACACATGTAGAGAATGAAAATAGATATCAAATAGTTTGAGATGTGCTTAAGTAAATGGAACATTGCTTAACTTATAGGTGAAACGTAGAACTTGGCTGAAGTGTTTATCAATGAGGATCGGATGTTTATGGAAACAAAGCATTCAGTTTCCTGGCAGTAGCTCCAAACTATTAATCTTCCGTAAGCTGATACAGTTTACGTCCGTATTGCAACTATTTGTTTATCGGCTTCCCTTATTTGCATGTAGCTATGTAGCAGAGAATACATTCCGTATAGTTTCATAGACATTAAAGAGAACGAAAAATGCGTTACGACCATAGGTATTAAACTATGTAAAAGAAAGCAGCGAAACTAGCAAGTTTAACAAAATCAACAAACAATTTCTTTCTCTGTGTTACAAAGTGAAAATTTAAACGCACTTACAATATTGTGAACTAAATGTCCTTTCACAAGTCCAAAGGTATAAAATGTATATTATAAGTATCACAAGTCCAAAACTATACAGTGTGTATTATATTTCTATACAGGCTAAGAAAAGAAATCGCGGATATGAGAAAAGAGATAAACAAGGAAGGAGGGGAACAATTATGTCCATTGAAGCATATGACAGGTTGGAAGGTAAATGAATAAATTGGATACTGGAATCTAAATAAAACAAGAATCCATCATATATCACAGAGCTGTAAATGAGAATCTAAAAAGAAGGATTGTTGAGTTGGAGCAATACACTCAAATTGAAAACATCAGAATGTACGGCGTGAACAACAGAGAAAACAGAAAACAACACCAAAACAGTGCACAAAAAAATGTTGTCGCGTTTAAAAAAATTAAAGTTCAAATAGACATCGCCATAAACGACATCACGAACCATCTAGTCAAATACGATTAATAGGCAAATAGACCAGTCATTCCAAATTCTTATCTAGAAGAAAATATTGGAGTCATTCAAATCCGCAAAATATTTCCACGGTTGTACATATATGATCAGAAAAGATATCACCAAACGTACAGCGGACTTTCTAGAACAATTAAAGACACAGGAACGTGTGAAAGACGCATGGAAACTCGATTGCAAATTCACTAACAACAACATTATACAAATTTCATTCACTTATGTCCTGAATATGATGTATTAGTTTTAGACACTACACTAAAACCTCATCTGTTTCAGTTAAAATTGTATTTGCATAATTTTATCTAAATTCTAATATTGAACATCTGTTAACCTTTATCAAAGTTATAATTGTTTAGTCTAAACCAATAACCCTAAAACTGGCTTATAGTTCACTTTACTTGATAAAAAGAACATCTTTTTGACATAATAAAGCATGCCTTTTTAACGAAGGTTTCAAAGACCAGCTCCAACAGGCTAATTCGTAATGTATGGAGATAAAAGAAACTCCCACCCGCACCGCCACAACCAATCCAGAAAACATGGAAATGTAAGAGGAAATGCAAGCATTAGGATGTTAATGCTAGAACCAACTTGAGTCCATAAAGATCATAATATAATGCAATGTTATCAGACGTCTTTTGACTCGTTTCTTTTCACGAAAGAGTCCTGTGTTGTTTTTATTGCTGTTATCACATGTTAGTCATCCTAAAAACAACGCAACTGAAATAAATTTCAGAAAATATGATTAGATCATTATACTTACATGGCTGTGTCCACGTTTTCTCTTCCAAATATCTGATCGCACTGTTCTCGTCTTGCTGAATCTGCTTGAAGGAATATAAAAATACGAAATGATTATCTCTAGGCTAGGGTATTTATAGTTATTTAGACAAGGATCTGTATTATAATTGGTTTAAAAAGTTCTTCCTAGTGTTTGCGTCAATGCAGAATTTTATTACTGAACCAGTCACGTGCTTTCTACACAATTCCAATACCAAATCATGAGCATGAAGAGGTCATGGAGTAAATCACCAAACGACACTATATACAAAACAATTTAATCTTTTCAACATTCAAATGTACTAAATAACCTTTGGACCTGCATTTTCATCATAGCCACATATTAAAAATTGTATATTGTTAAAATTACAACTTTTATATTGAAACTAAAGAAAATTAAATCTTTGCATTAACGTTGATCTGATTTTTAGGTACCTTTACAGACCTGAATAAACATTATTCACATTAGAGATCGGGGACAACCAACTAGTTTATACCGCTACCGTCGCTATGTTTGTACATCTGGGTATTTCAATATAGAACCTTCTAGTTGTCATTCATACTCTAAAGATGTTCTGGTAAACCCATAACTATGTTATGAGTGATTCGATGCATACCTTTTATCTTTGAAAAGGGAATAGATGTAATTTTCATGCGCTTTAAGAGTAAACACTGTTTGGAAATACCACAAACAAAAACAAACAGCAAATCTCTTAGACATTATAGAAAACATATTGTTTGATAATACGTTCCGAACAGCATTATTTTAAGGCACAAATTATAGTTCCAGCTTGTTGCATAATAACTAATATTTCCACTCTCTCTCTCTCTCTCTCTCTCTCTCTCTCTCTCTCTCTCTCTCTCTCTCTCTCGTAAAACAAAATGACTAAATCATGTTCCTTCAATCGATTTAATTGATTCTAAGGATGGAATAGAGGCTAAGATCAATACATTATCGACATAATTTCAATCTACTTTGGAAAGTAAGGCAAGCGACGTAAAAGACTACGCATCTTTTCGATCACTGAAATAACATTTAGATTCAACTAACTGCTCCAAGAAAGCCAACTTAAAATTACCTGTTACAAACCCAGCAATGTTTAACATCGCGTCCGCACAAAAACAATACCTTATTCTAAATAACCTATACAAAACACACAATAAGATAACAAAGTATCTTCTAATCTGGGAATTATCAAACCAAATCTTCTCGGGAATTTTGGAGACTTGTATGGGTTCTTTCTTTTACAAGTCATTCAGTTCAAGGTCTGCTGTACAAAGAAGAGGATTCGTGGCTACAGCCAGAAATTTCTAAAATTGGACAAGTTAATCCCATTTTCCAAACAGAAAGACAAACGTAAACGTAAATAACGATGGAAACCAACGTTGGAAACAACGCACAATGAAATATTAAATTAAAGCAAAAGCATAAGGCTAGTAGATAAAGAAATGTATTTAATAATATAGAACAAGAAAGACGAATAACTAAGCGAATGAATGCAACACGTATGAATGTATGAATGTATATGAAGAAAAAGAAAGAAATTATTTAATTAAATTATAACTATAATTACGAAAGCCAATTCACGTTTAGCCCACATCACATTTATTATGAATTCATTCATTGTCATTCCCGGTAATATCATTGTAATACATCAAGATTATTGGCACATTAAGCAATTCAAGGCCACTGGCTTATCAGCACATTCAATTCCTAAATTGATTCGGAACACTCTGTACTTCTTCATTTTGATAGAACTTTTAGGAACTCAAACGAACATGGCGACGTGAAGATACAGAGACAGAAAGAACGAACCAATATCGTTTTTCACCAGTTAGAGGAAAAATGAAATCTGGAATAAATCTTGAACTCTGTCAAACCTATATAATATGTTAAATGCGAGCACCGATAAAACGAAGAAATGAAATTTTAAAAGTGTCTACATGTACACAAGATCACAGAAATTTGTATAAAACGACCCAAAGCAAAAACCAACACCTACTCGGCCGCTGAGATTAAGTTGTTTAAATCACGTCCGTACGAAGATCAGTGTCATTTTGACCTTAACTTTGGGCATAAAACCAAAGGCCTGTACTCTATCACGTGCACGTCAAACACAATTTTATTCCACTTTGAAAGGAAAAGATAAGTACACATATTTTTAACCACATCTGAACGAGATCCAATTTCAGTCCACTTCACAAACAGAGGCAACAATACGATAACAACAACAAATATAGACAGTTCATGAAAGTCACAATAAGAATCAAACAAATGCAAACTAATCAAAACCCAGACAAAACTGATAAACACAAACTGCTCAAACAAAACGTAACACCGTATCATGAATAATAAAACCTTGACACCTTGACTAAAGACAGATATTCAATTTCTTGGCGTACATGTGCACTCAAGGGTGTACTTGATACCCACCTGTGGGCACATGTGTGTGTCGATGGTTAGAGATAGAAAAAATAAAAGAAGAATATGTGGAGATCAATTATGGCTTCTAAAAGGTCACGCACGGCCACTGTTAGACAGGAGGTGGCTATATCGCTGCTCAGCCACAGGTGATGCGCAGAGAAGGGACACATTCTCTCTCAAATACCTAAAGAGAAACATTAAATGAAAGCAAAAGCATAAGGCTAGTAGATAAAGAAATGTATTCAATAATATAGAACAAGAAAGACGAATAACTAAGCGAATGAATGTATCATGATTGAATGAATATGAAGCAAACGAAAGAAAGACAAAATGCATGCACGAAACATTCAGCATTGCACAAGCATTAAACAACTTTTCTTCTAGGAACCGAACGTAAGAAATTAAATACAAATATGACATAGATTAACGTACACACAAAGACAATAATAAAAGAAGAAGCACGAGGAACAACAACGTAAATAGCACCATATACTTGAGGGGGATATAACACATGCTTCTTACAATTCAATATATTAAGGTGAAAGATCACTAATGACTAAAAATTAAATAAAAAGGGCAAACAAGGAAACCTGCCAAACAGGATAGCATACTTGTATGGAGGGAAATACGAACCTACAAACCACAATTTGGAAACAAAAGAACCAACATTATAAAATCTACAAATTAGAGTAACACATTCCAGATTCTTTGCTTTATTGGACTAGGTCTTTTCACTTTTGTATTTTACGTTTAGTTTTCAACATTTCACTTTTTGATTTAGAGAAAATGCAATATACACCACAGCCTAGGAGGAGCCCACCCTTGGAGAAAATAAATAGCCAACACCATCAAATCAACAAAATAGTGTAACATCACTGCAAGTCATGTTTCAAAGTTAACTGTTTCGATTTTCCTTTCTTGCTCATTTATGTTTTGTTTTTGGTTGGTTTTCTCATCGTTATCTTTTTATTTTGGGGCAAATATAATACACTACACTGAGCGGACAGTGACAACATACATAAAACGTTTACATTCCGGGATATGAGTGTTATGGATATTGAATTTATTTTCTGTGGCGGACGTTTCTCCATGTTTGGGAATAGGGTTTTCGTGTATACCTGCCCTTTGTCTTGCCACTAAGCTGTAACTAAGTTGTCAACTTGGTTATGAGTTCCAGACCCAGCCCTGAATATGACCTTAGAAGGGACAAAAAATAAACATGTTTACATTATAAGTCTGTTTACATTCAGGGCCATTTTCAATAAGGATGATTGTGTTGCACTACAACATAAATCATGTAGGGATATATTGCGACATGGAGTCACGGGGATATAAATAAGGCGGTGGAAGTAAACAATTATTCATTCCTATTCCTATCTTAACATCAGTCTTTGTGGAATCAATTTTGGTTGTGTTCTATTATAATTTGAGACGATTTATTTAATTAAGGTATAACTGGAATTGCAAATGCCAATTCAGGTTTGTACTAAATCACTATTTGGGGATTATTATGAATTCATTCATTGTCATTCCGGGTAATATCATTGTGATACATCAAGACTATTAGCACATCAGACTATTCAAGGCTACTAGCATATCAGCACATTCAATTCCAGAATTAATTCGGAACACTCTGTACTTTTCGATTGAGACAGAACTTTTAGGACAATTTGGGATTTGATTCACAATACTGTAAATTCCGTTTATATTTTCTTGTTGCATTATATGTAACTAAATTATTTGTAGGATTTCCGAAACATGTTGGTTTTCGCCTTTTCATGTAACTTAGTTTAACACCATAGAGTCGTAACAATGAGGATGGGGGAATCTCTAATTCTCCAACCGACTATATATCATCGGAAGTAACTGGGTGATGTCCACAAAAAAACCATAGTATTGATCATAATCATGTGGATATTTGTTTCTCACATATTATTTCCCATCCTGACGTTCCAGTGACATACTATAATACTCTCGGGACAAGATCAGTTTCGGCTAGGTCAGCTTCGAGATTGCAAAGTACGTGCCTTGCGGGCAAATCCAAAATATTGAGAGAGAGAGAGAGAGAGAGAGAGAGAGAGAGAGAGAGAGAGAGAGAGAGAGAGAGAGAGATCAGGCCATACTGCTTTATGTTATGCAGGTTTGATACCCTGCGATCTCTACACAGAACATCTATGAGAAACCTTATTTCGCGTTTATATGTACGGCATCCTTTAATTGTTTAACTACTCGCAATTTCTTTCAACTATAGATCCTTTATTACACATGATATACTATCAGACTATTTCATCAGTCTTGTAGATAAAACCAAGCTCAGCATTTTTATCACGGAGACATGATAATGTGAATATTTACTATTCAAAGCAAGTTTAGGCAAATGTGAAATACATAGTGAGATTTTAATTTATCAGTTATATCTTAATCAAAATCTATTTATGTATACGCGTTTCGACGACTTTGTCCTAAGGTAGCCATGGACATTTCATGAGATAAGTATGCACTCGGATTGGCGTCTCTAAATGATCGGCTTGTCAAAGATTATGTTGATGCATCTCGCCGATTTCAAGGTGATAAGTGATAATAATATAACTCTTGAGATTTCTTTGAAAGAAAGGCACTTGTCTCCGCGCGCCTAAAAATCTAGCACCACGAAGAGTTGTTTTATCTCCAATGTCTGTACGCGATTACAAGCGACCGATACAAACCAACAAATCTCGAGCAACATATTTACCCTTCAATGTATTCAAACATTTCTTACATCTTCAGCCATTATATGGTAAGCCATTGCACCGGAAATACAAAGGAAGGTACTAAAGAATGGCTCACACTGACCTTGTCACTTTCATAAATGATACTACTTTCCAAATATAAGGTCTAGACTTGAATAGCAATTTATAGTCTGCTACTGTAATAGCATTTTCTGATATTATTGGCTATCACCACCACTACTGTCAGAAAATAATAGAGACTGGTGTAAAGCAGGGTAATGCTAAAGGAGGCAAAAAAGTGTCAGCTGGACTATAGTGAAGTGTCATACCTGTACTTGGACCACTGCATTATTTATTAGTCTGCACTGATTAAACAAATACGATTGTAGGACAAGTTTTATGATGCATGATTGGGTCTTACTTTTTGTTTGAGTAGTTTGTGTTTATCTGTTTTGGTCTTAAAACACAACTAAAAATGTCCTCTCAGTTACAAGATAATGTAGATCTCTATTTGACTTCAGTCACAATTAGCATTTTCTAAAACAAACATTACCGAATGAAAAATAACTTTCTAGAATGATCCTAACGTTTACCGAATAGAAAGCGTAACCTGGAATATGTAAAATTCACTTAGGAAATTCTAAAACCTAGACCTAGACCCAAATAAACATATTTACTTCTATTAATAATAATACTGATTTTCATCCCATTCACATAGATAACAATTTAGCATTGTATTAGTTGTTTACACAGAATAACATATAAAAAAGATGACATTCGCAATTTGCTTCTTGAGCTAAGAAAACCCATTTACAAAGAGTTTGTCAAGACTCAAGTGAAACGCAAATAACAATTACATCCATTACGACACAGATGTTTTAACCACTGGGACCGGAATGTTATAAGAGGATTGCTTCTTTCGAAAATATTGAAATGGTCAGACATTTATTGGCCTCCTTTAAGAGTGTTGGATTCCAAGACCACAATGTGGGAGTGATACAAAGGATCCCGTAGAACTAAGTCCGCGATAGGTTTGAAAGCTCAGAGGAATACAAAAATTGTTTACAAGAGGTATCGCCTCAAGACGAAATTCCTTTGCCACGTGTAATGTGTGATGAGGTGATAACCGAACAGTTTCGATATTCTTTGTCAACAGATTCCATTTGGCATGTTTGTGACTATTTCATAAATATGAACGATATTTCATTGAATGACTAGTTTAGAAGAGTGAATTCTGAATCTGCCTTAGGAGCGATGGGAACACGTTTACGGAAACCTTATCAAGATCCAAATGAAACACAAACTCACAATCATGTTTCGATTTTTCAACCATTCCTACTTCCATATTATACGAAATATAACCATTTTGAGCAATTATGAAAAACTCAAGACGCGACGTGGATATAAAACTTTACCATGCCACTACTTTTGTCTTAAAAGTACTGCAACAAATTCAGTGGAAGGAAATAATGACAGTGATCAGAACGTAGTGGATTACCAAACCCTTTTGGAACAATTGTTTCCACCACCTACGTTTCCATTAAATTTACTACGACTTGTAGTGTGCGTTTTATGACTATTTTTCTCGCATTTCGGTTACAGCAGATACATTGTGGACAATAAATAAACAGCAAATGCAAAGACATCATGACCACTCAAACTTTATTGAGATAGTCCTTCTGTTGAAAGTGCTGCGATTTCTGATAGAAATTTCTCGACCTCTGAATGAAGAGAGGGTTCGTCGAGTTTGATCGACTATTCGTGCTTACCTAGATGTGTGTGTAGCTTGTGCTGTACAAGAACAGATTCACGACTGGAAAGATGTATGTGACTGGAAACGTTTTGGTTTCTATATCTGCACACATGAAATGGCTGACTATGCCAAAAATATGGGTAATTGATCTAATAAAAGAAGTTCCCTTAGATCCAGTACCAAAAGTGAACAATGTGAGAAAATACAGTGGCAGGAGAACCCAACACAGGAAGAAATATTACAAGTTCACGACCGTACAGTGGCAAAAAATCGAAAAGAATGATGAAGAAAGAAAATCCGAGAGGAGAAATGAAAGACAGTAAACTGTGTAGCGACTAAAAGAAGAACACCGGAGTGTGTACCTAGATTTCATGGGACACACCGAATGTTATGCACTGACCTGTTTATATTCAGCTTTGGTGATTCTAACTTGAGTCTTTTTGATGTACGTAGTCATTTCAGTCTTATGTGATTCGTATTTTATTTTTTGTCATGTAAAGATGTTTGTTGTTGTGACTTTCAAATGTATAAAACGTGTTGTATTGTTCATGTCCCTCTCAGAATTCTCAACACCATAGACATAGCTACATCTTCTTCATCCTCCTCTTCTATCAACGTGGTTGACGAGAAGTTAGATCGTCATAAATGGGAGGCACAGTATCTTCGCCATTCGTTTAAGACGTTGATTACACACCGATTGGTTCAGGCAAAACAAAATTTGTCAAACTTTTTATCGAGTACAAATCACATATTTTTGTCTTCCGCCTCAACGTATCGTGTGGTGTTACAAAGAGTGGCAATCGGGTTACACAATACTGCAGGAAAATCAAGGAGAATCCATTTCGTTTGTAGAAGATATTCCTCACAAAGACAGTGAGATCGTGTCTGATTTCCATGACATATCAGGAAAAGACGAAAAAGAAAATAAACTATGGTTTACGTTGCATAGGACATCATCGTAATGCATGTATCATTTGCATTACACAGACTTTATTTTAGCAAAGTGAAACTCATCGCACCATCAGTCTCAATGCCCATAATGTGGTCTTATGAGATAAATCTCAACTGCAAATGTTAGATAAACAGTTAGGAACCCCTTGGTGGAATCCTGCGTACTACCATGCCATTCATACACCTGAAGCCTATGTACGTATCGATTTAAACCCCTCCAGTTTCGTTTATTTGAGATTTCTTAGCAATTTGCTTTGGTGACGAAAAGGAGGCCTTTCCTTAGACACATTAGTTTTGGAAACATCGGTAATATAACCGTTTATGTGAACGTTTTCCAATATTTTGATAACATATCACGTATAAATATCCATACATCCACTAATAAACCATACTTTGTTTGATTTGGTAGTTTATTCCGCAAAATTAACACTACATTTTGTTATTGCTCGAGAAGACTTTTAAGATATCCGTAAACTCTGTCCCAGCCTTATTTATACTGAATGGATGCCGTAGAGTTCTCATAAGGTTATTTTCTACATCTTGAAAAAATGCAGCATCATGTTGTGGATCCAAGCTGTACCTAATCAATATATTCAACTAAATGAGAGCGGATACAAGCTGTATCTAATCAATTTATATTCAACTCAGTGACAGCCTAATGTGGCGTAGTAAAACTTGTTTCCTGTATTAGGGGATAGTTGCATAGTTTTACGGGAGTGAACTGATGACGGTATGAAAAGTTGATGAAGAGAAACCATGCAGATGTGCGGTTGATGGACAATTGGAAAGTTGAGAGATATGTGGTCTTGTATTGATTAGAGTAAAATTATTTGTAGAATGGACACGTTGGGCTTTCTAATTTACAGCAGAAGTTGTATAGTAGTCTTTGGATTAGGGGAGACCTACGACTTTTAGAGGAATCGCGCAAGGGTTTGACACCCCTCGGCCAAGCAAATACCCCTGGTTTGTAACAATATATTCAACTCAGTGATAGCGGATCCAAGTTGTACCTAATCTTAATATAGTCAACTCAATGAGATCTAAAATAGTTGCGTTTTAAAGCTAAATGATTCTAATGAGTTGGTATCCCGTAGAAATCGGAGAGTAATGTAGCAGTATTAGTTGTGTATTTAGGATGTTTGGTCCCGTACTCAAAGCTTAACGATGAGCCCCTGCAATGGTAATAGATAGGATATTTTGGCCCCTATACATCGCTTACCGATGGGGCCCTGCAGTGCTAACAGCAATTTTACGGGTCCAAAAGTACGGTATTTGATAGGTGGTATATTGCCTGTTCCTAGGTCGTTTCTATAGTGCAAAAAGTAATTTGTTTGGATGGGATCGTGGGGTCCCTGTAGTGGTGGGCCCCTATGCTTTGCATACTCTTGCTATATGGTAGCTAAGCCCCTGAGCAGTACTGTCATAAAATAAAAATATAATATATATCGCTGCAACGATGAGAACCTTTACGAATCTCACAACCAATACTTAGCCTCAGTTCAGTTGCTTTATATTCATTAATCAAACAGTTGCTCATGCATTAAAATATTGAACCACAGAAAGACTCATATTGTCATTATCAGTATCAAAATTAGGATTGTTTTCTAAAGGAAGAGGTCCATATTTTATTGTCAGGTTTTGTAGCAGTTCCTGGCAGTTAAATTACCAGTAGCCTGAACATATGTACTTCTTTCAGTCATTCGGTATTAAATCAAACATGTTGTTAACATGCTTATATTTTGTTTATCCTTCCTTTGAAAATAAAGAAAACAAAAAAGTATCTTTTTTAAAGTTGCAATCAATTTCATCTAATTTTGACCAAAGACAAATATCTACTGTTTGAATGATGCTAGTTTTAAATTATTCTCGATAATAACTAGGATTTGGTATAGTTTCCTCATTGAAGTCTATCGTTACAAGACTGTTCCATGTCGATCGACTTGACTCCCTTAAATAAATTTTAAATTCTATAGTATTTGCAATTTTTGGCAGTAATTGTGAGAATGTCCTCTTTTTCAGCTGTATTATGTAAGTGGCTTTACATTTCACTTTGTTTGGTGAAAGCTGTAATTTTTCTGTTCGTACTAGATAAACATAGACTCTAGCCCCTAAATGCGAGTTTCCTGCCATTTTCAAAGTTTCAGCGCTAGCTCTAATGTCAAATAATTTACTCTTTACCACTGTTTCCTTTCTTTACATCTTGTCGTGATTCTGGATTACTGGTTCACCCTAAAGTATCGTTACATAGATCGATAAGTCGGCAGGAAGATAAACAGACGCTGCGTGAGAGAAAGAGATATCAAGTTTAGTTACGAAGACTGAACAACTTGCAGACAAAATAGAATAAAAATGTAAAATAAGATAACACGAAAAGTGGCTAGGATGAGATTCCTAAGTATACAAAGTATTCCTAATTTAATGGATGAGAAGAGTGTAACTTATTAATGGGCAAAATCTTGATGCTGGTCTTATCATACATGTCACAAGTCAGGTGTAATTAATTGTCATCTAATACAATTTTCACAACACAGTACCAATCGAAAATGATCATCGTATACTGCCTATAAACTGGCTATCGCTGAAGATAATTTCCATTGTGATTCTCTCTGTGTGCCCTGCACTTGACTCAAAAGCAGCAACAGCTTGTAGATGGCAATAGGAAGCAACGAAGGGGTAGAATGCCAATTTGAGGTATGTAAATATAATTATTTACCACATGTAAACTGAAAAAGTCATTTTTAAAACTTCGTCACATTTCAGCAAGAATTTTTTTATAGAATAGGAACATCTGTAAAATTCAGGACATATTCTGTGAAATTCGGGATATATTGTAACCGTAATAACAATATTTTGACAAATTCATCCAAATATTACGACTCCATGGTCATAAACTAAGTAACAGAAAAGAACGGAAACCAAACGTTTGTCAACTTCAAAAACTAATTTATTTCCCTAGAATTCAAAGTAAACATATATAAAGGATCTTATAGTATTGAGAATTAAATCCCAAAGTAATCCTAAATGTTCTATCACGGGTTCAAAGTAAAGAGTATTTCGAATAAATTCCAGTGGTGTTCCGAATGAATTAAAATTTTGAATGTGCTGATGTGTCCGTAGCCTCAAATGTGCCAACAGTCTTGATGTATCATAACGATATAGCCCAAAATATCTTTCAATTACTTCACAATACTTCCAAAATAGTGAGTTAGTCTTAAATAAATTAGCACTTTGTAATTCCAATGAATAATTTAAAATAAATCAATCTTCTGAAAATGTATGCGACACAACAAGAGATTGATTCCACTACTCAGATGTTAAAGTAGGAATGAGTAATTTTGAACAGTATCTATATAAAAAGCTAAGACATAATAACAGAACTTGGATGAGGGTGATTTGCCACCAAATTTATAAACAACTTGCTTTTGGAAGATTCTTTATTCTAAAAAGAAAATTAGTCTATGAACTCAACATCTGCAAAAAATGGTTACACCCAAGTAATACTGATCTTAAAATATACTCTAAAATCAGACAAGAATTAGCTATGTAATATTTCGTTTACAAAAAAGATATGAATAGTCAGGTAGGCCTCTACCCTCAGTTTGTGACTAAGGTCAACCGCACAATATAAATTAAATGTACATAACACCTGTCCGCAAAACGATAAAGAAAGATTTATACAATAAAGAAGCTTTCGTTTACATATTAGCCGATATATATATATATATATATATATATATATATATATATATATATATATATATATATATATATATATATATATATATCAATGATACTATAGTAACTAAAAATATACAGGAGTGAATCTCACAAGATATACTTAAAAATACAGAAAAACGGTAATTCTTTACACGTGAAAATGCATCTATAATCAGATTATCTTTTCTCGTGATGTGCCAGACGTAAATATTGTATTTATGCAACATCATGCTATCCAAACAATCTCTGATTTTTGCTTTTCATTTTGTTAACGACAGTAAGGGGGTTGTGATCACTGAATACAATAGTCGGAGAAAGAGCTGAACTAATACACACTTCAAAGCCAATATCAACGTCAAACATTCCTTCTCGATTGTGGAATAATTTCTCTGGTGCGTATTTAATTTTGTGAAAAAGTAGCACATTGGAGGATCCACACCATTTTTGTCTTCTTGAATCAATACTCCGCTAAGCCAAACATCAGTAGTAATAAATGCCACTATATGGACAGAAATGCCACTTGGGGGACAAGGGGAATTTAACATGGGAATGACACTTAGGGACAAAGGACGTTTAACACGAACACGAGAATGGCACTTGCGGGACAAAAGTGTTCATAGGGGAAATGGTAACAGTGTTACAAGTGGCTGACCTCAATTTGGGGTGACATAGTAACATTATCTGAGTTGACATCAGTAGGCGCACATATTGAAAATCCTATGTTAAATGAGCCCATAAGTTTAACATAGGAATGACACTTGGTGGACAATGGGAATTTAACATGGGTATGGCACTTGGGGGACAGAAGAGTTTATAGGGACAAAAAGGTTTATGAGAACAAACGAACAAAGACACACATAAACAATACACAGAAACAAAGCACATACATTTATGGCAATAGTGAAAAAGTATATTTTCTAGGCATGTGAGTGGCCCTGAAAAGGACCGTTGGGTTTTGTTAACCAAAGTGAGTTAACATACGTTACAGCTCACTAATCTCATTCTCTTTCTTATACTTCGTCTCACAGATGGGCCGTACAGCAAGAGTCTACTTAGGCAGCCTTGCCTCTATATATAAATCCTTCCCTTCCAAACAGCCATCATCTTGGTGTTAACCCATGATGATTTCATATACATCAGGTTGAACAACATCACTGATATGAGTCTGGATGCCTCCACGTTTGCTAACAAGGTGTACGGCTTGGAGTCTCCAAAGGTCAACGTTCTATGCATCTTGATCACAGTTGAGAACAGATGAAACCATGAGACGAGTCGCTGGAATTTATAGTCTAAGATCAGATTGAAATGGATTCAAATGTTTCACCGATCCAAAGTCGCGTTACAAAATTTAGGCACAGATGGGAAATTTTCTTCCAGTCGAAAGAAAGCCACGCGTGACCCACATGCAGTATATAGGTTCTCCAGCGTTCGCGCGCAGTGAATCGATACGACATAATTTGAGTATGGCTGAAACTGCGAAGACGATGCTTTGGGTTGCGCCTGAGGTGTAGACGAGGAGTGATGGTATGACGGTTACTAAAGCTACGGCCATGCTTCCACAAGAGGGTGGTTTTAATTTAGAGGATTTTCTTTCATCGTCGCAAAAATTTCTACCGGCACCGAAACCTTCATTGCTTTCTCCCTGATTAATTTGGGCAGAGGATTTAGACAGAGACAGAAGGAAGAAATGAAGAAAGTTTTAAAACAGTAGAAACAAGCAGATCAAGCCTTTTTGATTCAACAACAGCAAGACTAGGAAAGAAGAGAACGAGCAGATAAAGAGAAAAGGAAGTGCACAGGAGCAGAACAGAAGAACGAAGGTGGAAACCTTACGTTGTGTGTGCTACAATACATTTTAACAAAGATAAGGTATCTGAGAAGAATGTATCAGACGTCTTTAAGTCAGTCCAATAGAAACAGACCTTCACGGGCCAAGCACTTCAACCAACCATCACTACATCTACCCCTGAGATACCATCAGCAACAGTGACCGATACCAAAGCATCCACAGTAGCAGGAGATATAGACTTGGTCGTGGTAAGGGCTTATGATAGTTAAAGCTCATCATGTTAAGTCCATAAGTTTGTCAAAAGAACAAACACTCAAAGGTCCTTTTCATTGCCACTCACCTCTCTAGAAAGGAGATACTACTCAAAGATTGGCAAATCAAGTAAAACCTTAAATCCCATTTCCCATAATGATTGCAAGGTGTGCGTGTGTGAGTATGTGTGTGTTTTATCCATAGTATAAACAATCAACACAAAGAGGCATTTATATTTTCATTGGTTTATTCTCTCCTGAAATTACATTGAAAATTTCACACCACATCACAAAAAGTCAATTTTCATCTTCTGTTGACTCTCTTCTCTCCTTTTGGATTTCATCAGTAACATGGTTTCTTCTTTTGTTTGTTGTCTTTTCTCTTATGACACTCTGAAGACCAAGGTCCTTTCTCCTGTCAATGATAACAGGTATCTTTACCTTTGTCTCTCTTTTCTCCTGTCTTTCATTTTCTCTGACGATGTGGGCATTCTAGAGCCCAATGTCCTTTCTTCTGACAGATTTTGCAAGTATCTTGACTTTTATCTCGAAAGGAATAATCGGTCGTTTTCTCTGAAGTGTGCTTTCAAATGACGCTCCTCGAGGTTCTGACCAGAAGGGTAAGCTGTGTTGGCTCATCCATCTTGACCGCCGTTGAGAACTCAATACATACTCTTAGAGTAAGACACCAGTCCTGTATACAGGGCCATATGCATGTAATATCTAGTTAAATTAAATTTTGCCATCAAGATGAAACGATCGCATGATTCAGTATGAAAGGAGAAGAAGTAAGAGGCAGCGACGTGACATATCGCCTCACACACGGGACGAAGTATTGGCTCAAATCCATACCAGCGTTTTCGAAGACGACGTGAGTAAACCTGAATCAACGCCCTCCACATCTGTCCCAGAACAAAAGAGTCTTCCTTCAACGAAAGTAATTCAGTAGCTCCCGAAAATTATTACCACATTCGAGAGACACAAGAACGCACATCCATATAGAACAAAGGCATACACCTATAAAGTGATAATTAAAGAATTCAAGTCTGAAGTACCACCCAAGAAAATAGAAGGTTTCATCACCGATTTGTGGGGATCCTTGTTAGCGACACCGAAACGGCAATGCCAAGCCAAAGAGAAGATTGTTTGAGACTCTCCATTCAACACGACAGTTTGAAGTCACCTGTCTGGGTATAGTAAAGCACCCTATCAGAATTTACCCCTCTCTCTTAGATATTTTTGTATTTTAATATTTGTCACATTGTTTGAATAATTAATAAACGTGTCCTCAAAGTATAAAACCTCTTCTGTGGTCATGTGATTCTCAGAGTTGTGGCTACATCTTCCTCTTTCTCCTCTTCCTCTGCTCTCAAAGTCATTGACGAAAAGTTAGATCATCCAAGGTGGGAGGCACTATATCTTCGCCATCCCTTTAACATGCTGATTGCTGGACCGAATTGTTCAGACAAAACCGAATTTATCAAAGGCGTATTGGAACACAATCCCATTTGATCGATCATCCACTCCAACGAATCGTGTGGTATTACAAAGAGTAGCACTCGGTTTACACAATATTTCAAGAAATTAAAGAATAATCTATTGTCTTTGTGGAAGGCTTTACTCTCGAAGTCGACTGGATCGTGTCTGACTCGAGTCAAACACACCTGGTCATTTTCGATTACATGTTAGGAGAAGACGAAGAAGAAATTAAAATTTGGCTTAAACCCAAAGGTGATCCTCATAATCCTCATAAACTTTGTTCAACAAAGTAAAGCCAATCGTACCATCCATCTCAATGCGGTTTTGTTTAAAAGTCCGAGGGATAAATCTCAAGAGCAAGTGTTAACCAAACAGTTATGAACTCCTTGGCTGACATATGTGTACGACGATGCCACTCAATCATATCACGCCTATTTACTCGTCGATTTTAAACAAACCTCACCCGATTATTTGCAATTTCTTACCCGTCTGTTTCATAGCTGGTGCCAAGAAGTTAGGCCCGTCAATTACACGTTTCCATTGTCATGAAAAAAACATCCTACACTTCTTTTCTATCCCTCAGTCGTCGACATGACTTCCTTTAAATCTCATGTTGCAGCCAAAATGATTTGGGCTCTGTGCGCCATGAAACGCAAAAAAAAAAAATGCACAAGTGCGTGCACACGTGGTATAAGTCAATCTCAAAGACGTTGTACGATGGATTATGCTGACAGCATGCCAATTACTACAAGGCATCATTCACATCCTTGTCAAATCAAATGCTTTTTTGACATACATAACAACAGTCAGTTAGGAAAAATATAGACACAGCTTTTTCTTCGTTCACAATTTCGGCCAATTTAAGCTGGGGATAAAATTCTGTAAAAGAAAAGGAAGGAAAATATTTGACAATAAACCTACGGGTTATATATCTCTGTGCTTTGATCACTCAATGCTATCTCTGTCTTTCCAACTTAATTCCATCTATCACTAACCGAGTATTTATAAGATAGGTACAAGGACTTTAGAATTGTAGTTGCATTACAAAATCAGTTTGTTAACAAAACTTAACAATAATTAACTATTAAATTACCTCAGTAAGACAAAATATTAATATTTTCTTCTTTAGCAAATAGTAGGGAAAATTAATGATACTAACTTTTCTCATTAGGTATATCCCCAATCTACTTGGGCCCCATATAAGATTTAGAGATTAACGTCAGAATATTATTACGCTAGAGTAGAATAGGATTTGGACCTGCGCAGATTGGAAGACTTTTCGGCCACACTCATAAACAACTGCCAGGAGGACACATTAACGTATAGTTGGGCGGAATCCCTGCATGTTTCCAAGCCTGTGGTGATTGTGATAGTATGTTCTGCCATACTGAGTACTGGGGCCAGGGTAATACTGGTAAGCCAGGGTCACATCCTTACATCTGCAATAACGTTCAAATTCGTAAATTTTTAAAGTCAATTAATAACAACAAAAAATTAAGGAAGGATAAATTAAGACAAAATTAGGTGAAATCCCCCTAAAATTGTATTTTAGGCAATTAAGAACCACAACATTCACAAATTCATTGTCAAGCAGAAGCAATGAAATCAAGATGATTCTGACTAGGAGAAGCAATAGGTGGTTAAGTATTAACAGTAGGAGCACTACCCTCACCCTCAACCACACTTACTCGTACAGTTATAATCTCATCATGCCCAAATGAAAAGAATACAGTGTTTGTCAAAACCCTACAGATCAATGCCACATTTCCACTCAACTCGTCTCACCTTCGGATTCAATTCAACAAGTTGCAACCTTAATTGAGCCTAACTAACAACTGAACGACAGAATTGTAACAAGATAACCGGGTTGGGGTCGGATCATTACGAAGAACACCAATGATGGTAAAAAAAAATGCAATGTTTATTTTTTATGAATGATTCAATGGAAAAGATTATGTTCAATTCGTGCTAATACGAGATTCAAATGTTGGACTATTAACATAACATGCACGGACCTGATAACTGAATGTAATGTAAGAAAGAATTTTAAATAGTACAGAGATTTACGATTCAAAGTGATTTCACACAATGAAATCAAATTATTCACGTAGACGTCGACAAATTTTACACGAATAATAAATAATATGGTTCAATGAAATATGATATGCTTTACTCAAATAGCAAAATATTCCGTTTCACTCAAACAGTGAAATGTATGAAATATCATATACTTTACTCAAATAGTAAAATGTATGAGTTTTTCATTCAAATAATGAAATGCGAAATATCTTCTCAGCCTCAGCGCTATATCGGGAGGTTAAGGAGCCACAACCAATGATCTGGCATTCCTAGTCTGCCTAAAGATCCGTTCAATCTTTTGTTCTCTGCAAACCCATTAGTCTAGAAGCTTCTTCCGGCCAATGTCCACTTCGTCAGCAGCACACTGGGTAAAACAGAACCCAAATTAGTCCACGGCTAAAAGACACCTACAATCCGGTGCATATATGGGGATACAGCATATCATCCCGTCACTCTTCCAGTACTACACTTGGCTACCAGTCAATCAGCCATCAGTCAATCACTGATCAGTCAATCAATCATCAATCAAACATCAATCAATCAGCTCTACAGTTGGAGATCGCGAGTCGTTAAAGTAGACTGCTCAAAGACAAGATTTCTCGTAATGTGACATTCTGCTCTTCGGTGAGGTAATTTATACACCGACTATATAGACCTACATCGTCAGTGCGCTTGATGAATATCGGTTTGCCCAACTCAAGTACTTTGTTCATGCAGCATAGGATGAACTGAACTCACTGTTTCGCAATAATATGCGATATACAAAAATCACCCTCGGGTAACGCTGTACACAACAAAAAAAAACGAAACCTAAGTACATGTATTTAATAAAACGATAGATTTATAAAATTCCTTGACATCAATCTCGATGTTATCAACCCAAAAAATGTCCTTTAGAGAAGGAACCTCTACCTCTGCCCAAATCAATAGGATTGAACCCGTAGAATTAGGGAAATTGTGTACAACTCTACACGAATTAGACAACCCATAATCCAGTAAACAATAACCACACGAAATGAGGAACGACACAACCCAGAACAGATTGTAGCGAATCGAACAAGAACCCAGCATCTGTTTCGAGAAATCTAACATCAAGGAGCAACCAAAGACAATATAGTAAGAAGAGAAATCCAGCTCAGCCGAACACTAAGCACTCGTGCAAGAATCACTCCGCAGTGACAGTAACAGAGTCATCACACAACTAAAGAAAACCTCAGCGAGACCATCGACAAATACTTCAAATACAATAAATAACCTCACTTCACTGAACCCACTACATTTAAATCTCAAGTCCACTACTCAGCAGACATAACATATGATTTAGTAAGATGGGAAAGAAAATTACATTAAGTATGTGGCAGTGAAACTGCAAGGGGCTAATTCAAAACTGCCCCGAATTGACAATGAAAATACATAAAGTACCAATCAATCCAGGCATGGTGTGCATTCAGGAAATATTAATTCAACAAAGATCAAAAGGGAGGAGGTCTAACAATCTTTCTCTTTAATACCCTCCCCAGTTTAATAGAAGGGAACAGAGACAACACGAACTCGGACAACAACTCCCTAATAGAATACCAAACCTTGATTATAAGCACAGGCCACAATAACCTTGCAATAGTAAATGTTTATGGCAAGGGTGGAAGTTCGATCTCTACAACAGAAATGTGTCGTAATATAGGGGAAAGATTAGAAGATCATAATATAATCTTCAAGGTTTCCAATCCACACAGTAACTTATGCTGATTGGATATCGTAGACAAACGGGGAAAAGACATTGAAAAATGGATTGAACAAGACAGACTCGTAATACTTAATTATAACGTTCGTAAAAGATTTAATCCAGCCAAAGGCGCTTTATCTGCAATAGATCTGACAGTTTGTACTACCAGAATAGCAGAAATTGCTGAATGGAAAGTAGGCCAATCAAGTACTTTAAAAAGTGATCACTTCCCCATTTCCATATCCCTTGCCTTAGTAACACAAGTTAATAAAACATCCGAACCACAATGATAGAGATTCGACTAAACAGATTGGGACTCATTCCGCTCGATCTGTGAGGGAATAGCTGCAGAGTAACTCCAAGACGACAATATAAATATATACAACCGAAATATTGTCGATATCTTGAGTGAGCTCAGTGGCCGAACTATGTATCCCCAAATATGGAGGGGGGACAAGCAGTCCATGGTGGAACGATTACTGCAAGCAAGCAGTTAAGGAAAAACTGCAGGCCTTCAAAACATTTAAGCAAAACAGCAACATGACTTCCAAAATTAACAAAGAAAAGGGAAAAATGCCAGAAAAATTATTCTTACCGCTAAGCAAGACAAATGAAAGGAATTCTGCTCATCTCTCAGTTTTGAAAACAATGCAAAACAAGTCCGGGCCAAAATTAGAACTATTAGAGGAAACTCCACAACAAACACTCTCAAAATACCAGGCGCAAGAACCAATAAAGACAAGAGAAATAAACTAGCAGAACACTTTGCTACAATGAGCAGTAATTCTAACTACACTCATATATTCCAAGACCATCGGATAAAAGTAGAATCAAAATGCTCAATCCTATTCACAGAGAGAGGCCCACAAAATAGTGCACTGGATGCTGATTTCACTATAAGTGAATGGGAGAAGGCACTATCTGTTGACTCGAGGAAATCCCATCCTCCTGGAAACTGGTTCTAGTAATCTCTATCCCGAAACCCGGAAAAGATACGGCGGATTTGAATTCCTACGGACCTATATCACTCATTAACAATATTTGCAAGATAATGGAATCCAAGATTAACAACAGATTGAAATACAATCTTGAACGGAATAAATTACTCTCAGAAAACGAGAGCGGCTTACGCAATGCGAAGTAAACTATTAATCAAATTGTTGGAGTAGAATCCAACATAAAACTGGCTTTCAGTATAAAGAGGAAATGTGACAGGTATCTAGACGTGGTTTACCTGGATTTGGAAAAACGCTCACAATCTGATTTGGATTAAAGGCCTTATTGCAAAGCTAACCCAGTACGGAATAACAGGCCGCATTTACCAATGGATATCCAATTTCCTGACAGGGCGAAAGAGCAGAACGAAATTAGAAGATGATTCAGATGCATTCGAAATAGAAAATGGCGTGTTCAGCCCTACACTGCTCAACATAATGATAAATGACCTATATCAATCGATCGACCAGCAAAAATAGACCTGTCCCCGTTTGCGGACGTCAGTGGAATCTGGAAAGCGGGGAACCCTTTCAGAGAAACTGTGATAGGCTAGATGCAAGCAGACTGAATTGGCAAATGGGCTGATATGTGGGGTTTTAAAATGTCCCCTGGTAAAACAGTTGTTCTTTTTTTCAACCAAAAAAAAAAACACCAACAGCCAATATCCAATACTAACTATAAATAATGCTATTATAAAATTTGAAAAAGCAGCCAAATTACTGGGAATGATATTTGAATGAACACCTTACACGGAAAGAACATATAGCGAAACTAAGTAAATGATGTGGTCGTGATCAATATAACTTTAGGAACACCCATATTGCTTTATATAAAACTATCATTTGATCGACAGGACTATAGGTGTAATATATATCACTTGGCAAACCCAAATTTACTTAAGAAACTGGATAGTATCCAATACCAAGCACTAGCTCGTTCATCAATGTACTCCATTATCGAGTAGGAACCGAGTTGGGCAATAATTATGGCACATGTTGGGTAATAATTAAGGGACTTGTTGGGCAATAATTGCGAGGCATTCAGCCTGGAGATCATAAAAATATAAGTTTGAATTTCAGATGGTGTTCCACTATCAAGTCACTCGGAAACAACCCTTCAAATGTAAAATTCTTTTCTGATTGGTTGAAGCAAATCTTATGTTTAAACCCATCGGCAAGAGATGTATGATATCCAGGTTTGGTACCTGTGTTTGGCATGAGTCTGTGTAGAGCTACACGCACATTATTTCCGCCTTTGCATTGTTTTGTTTTTGTTTTTTTATTTATTGGTTTTTTTACCAGTTCTCCTAAACTTTAACCATCGCATTTCAAATGATCAGCACATCTTTACAATTTCATCAGTTCTTCCATCAAATTATAATTAACTAGTCCACTTTTTCAAATGCCTTAGCTATTATGCCTGTATTTACAATACTTACTCCGCGATATATTATAAAAACACACCTCAGTCATTGCGTAGAACCTCAACATATATACAGTAACATCAGCCACTATAACACGAATGTCTAGTGACCAGACAAAAATTACTCATCTCCCTTTCTCTTTCCATTTTCTGTAATTCCATTTACATTTCTCTTTCTCTTTCCATTTTCTGCAATTGCATTTCATTTCCCTTTCTCCTTCCACTCTCTGCAATTGCATTAGCATTTCTCTTTCTCTTTCCGCTTTCTGTCATTGCATTTGTTTTTCCCTTTCTCTTTCCATTTTCTGTAATTGCATTTGCATTTCCATTTCTCCTTCCACTCTCTATAATTGCATTGCAATTCTCATTCTCTTTCCACTTTATGTCATTGTATTTGCAATTCCCTTTCTCTTTCCACTTTCTGTAATTGCAGTTGTCTTCTTATTGATTTTTTATTTCCTTTATTTCCTTCCAAAGCTGAAACTTTCTTGTTTCTGTTTCCATCTGACTGATTACTGCAATTCATTTTATTTCCTATCCAAACCAACAAGTTTTGCAAAGTCAAAGAACTAATTCATTTCCCTAGAACACAAAATGAAAATTTAATAGAAATGTACATTATTGTGAATTAAATCCCAAATAGTCCTAAACAGAACTTTTATCTTAATTCTACATTATAGATTATTCCAAATGAATTCCAGTGGTGTTCCGGATGAATTCCAATATTGGATGTTCTAATGTACCAATAGTCTGGAATAGTTTCGATGTGCTAACAGTATTGATGTAACACAACAATGTAATCCAGAATATCCTTCAGTGGATTCACAATAATCCCAGAACAGTGATTCAATCATAAAGTGTTAATGAGCCCTTTATAATTGCAATACTTTAAATAAATGAATCCTTTGAAATTATAACTGAACACAACTCAAGCCAAGTCCAGGAAGACTGATGCATTAGCTTGGAATCTAGGAATCAATAATTCTCAGATAAACAACCCTTATATAAAACATAAGAAACAATACCAGAACCAGGACGAGGGTCATTTTACCATCAAATTAGTAAACAAGTTGCTTCTGGAAACGTCCAATTTCAAAAGGCCATATTAGAATGAGTAGAGAATGGGGAGGAATTAGGGACAATGGGACTTTAGTGTTAAATTTGGTCGTTTGCACTCTGGGGAGATTGGTACCTTAATATGAATGGGACCGTCTAGGGACAAAGGGAATTTAACATAGGGGATGAATAGCGACAAGAGATTGGGACTGTCTAAGGAAATAGGAATTAAACAGGGGTGACGTCACGGTACTGGATACTGGCAAAGTTGTTGCAAGTGGCTGGCTTCAATCGGGCGGAACAGTGTAGCAATGCACTGACCTGAATACGCGTTACTCTAGGGACAAATTGAGTCATAGACATAGAGACGTGGTTAGAAACAGCGTTAGAGACATAGACATATTACACGAACGTTGATTTATGAACATAAATCTATCACACAAAACATCGACTAAAAACATTTTAGGAAAGAGAGAATAGGCATCTTTTCGAAGCAATGGAGTGGCCCTGAAAAGGGCCTTTGTTTTTTTTTGGGGGGGGGTGTTAACATCGTTCATTTGACATAGAGGGCATCGCACGGATCTTCTTCTCTTCCTTAAATTTTGTCTGACCTCTGGAACGTAGATTACGACATACATGGGATAGTCCGAGTGGAACAGCATCGACGATAGGAGGGTAGACGATTAGTCACATCTTGTGACGAGAACAGGTGAATGGAATGAGGTGAACCGCGGTTATTTATAGTGGAAAAGCGGATCGAAACGGATTGAGTTCTTTCACCAATCATAACACGCGTTACAAAATTAGTCATAGTGCGGAGTCTGTCTTCCAATCAGAAGAGACCTGCCAGTGACGTCACATTCCCTATATAGGTGCGCTAGCGTCTGTGTGCAGTGAATGAATGTGATAGATTTAGAACATGAAGGAAACTAAGAAGACAATGAATTGGGGTACACCGGCCGTGGAGACGAGAAGTGACGGCATAGCAGCGGCTACCAAAGCAAACACAGTTCTACTTCCAGAAGAGAACGGATTTAACTGGGATTTAATGGATTTTCTCTTTTCTTCAAAAGAATGTATTCCTGTTGCAACACCTTCACCACCTTTCCCTTCCTTTCCGTACGTCGAGGATTTTAAACAGAGACAGAAAGAAGAATTGGGGAAACTTTTTCAACAACAGAAAGAAGCAGAACGAGCCTTTCTCAATTCAACAGCAACAGCGAGGAGAAAAGAGGCAAGAAGAAAACGACATTTTAAAGTAACCACCTACGAGCCTCACAACATTGTACGTTTAGCCAGACACTAAATCGTCAGCAGGCCTTGCAAAAACTGCATCAAATCGTGTACCAGAAGCGAATGCGGCTTCCCAACCACTTCACTTTACCGTACGGACACGTCGATATTGGTCAGCATATAAAAAGGGAAAACGTCCAAGACCGATAGCTCATTGTGACTACCATTGGCAAGCGAGAAAGATGAATCTAACAAACAGACACCATTCTAGTTCGGTGATTTTCAAGTGGAGTGCCTTGCGATTCCAGGGATGCCGTACGCAGTAACAACAGCGATTCAGTGCCACATCATGGGAACTTTGCTATGACTACTACTATTACTGCAATACCTACCATGAAATGTGATGCTGTGCTTGTCAAACCTGACGGATGGGAAAGCGATGCCACTCGTTATCGTGGACTCTTGACTGGTTTTCATGGTCGATGTCATCCTTCACGTCAAACCATGCGGCTACCAGCCTACGGATGTCATCCATGCCTGAGCAACCTACTATGGGTTTCACCGTGCCATCATCGAAATGAGCCTGTGAAAGGAGAATATTCGTTCCCTGTGCATTTGTCTAAATACTGCGACTTTAAAAGTCGTTTCCAAACCTTCCAAGGAAAGTGGCTTGAATATCTGGAGGAATCTACACCCAAAGACTTTGCCAGAGCTGGATTTATCTACTTTAGAGAAGGTGATAAAGTCAAGTGCTTCAGTTGCGGTGTGTCACTTAACGAGTGAGAACATGAAGATTCCGCTACCTACCTTTAGTGGGATGACCTCAGTAATCTCTTTGATGGATACTTTACAAGAGAAATACAACTCAAACGTAAAGAACAATTGAATCCGTTACGTCACCAATGTTGGAACCACTGGTACCTGAATAGTATAAGAGGACTGATTCGTTTGAAAGCGTTCCAGAATATGTTGCATTATAAAGATAATGGCACCCACTTCTTCCTCAGAAGAGAAAAGGAAGGTGAAGACAGAAGTTAAACAAGAACTAATTACCCCTGCTCAGACATCCTTCTCGACACCTATTGCTCGTCGGACACGCAAAGCATTACAATCCAAGAAAATACCACACGAAAAAAGAGTAGCATCCGTGAAGAGTGGGTGAAATATTTAAAAAAAGTCCAGATGGAGAATTTGTTAGCCAGCATTTACTACGGTCCATTCCATCCCGCGAGATACGTAGGAGTTCAGAAATTGTACCGTGCTGCCAAAACCCGACTGAAAAGTGTCCGCTTACCTCAACTGCAACGATGGTTACAAGAAAAAGTCACATTCACCTTACACAAACTCATTCGAGGAAGATTTTCCAGAAATCACACCCAAGTGGAGGGCATCGATCATCAATGGCAAGCCGATTTAGCCATTTGGCCACCTACAATCGTGGCTACAAATATTTGTTTTGTGTCATCGACGTCTTTTCCAAATTTGCCATTCACTTCCAAATCGAGCACTGAGTTAGTGCGAGCCCTAAAAGTGCTGTTGAAACAAAGTGGTCGTCACCCTTTTCGATGACAAACCGACCGAAGTATTGAATTTATGAACCAAGCTTTCCAAAAAGAATTAAAGAAACGAGACATTCATTTTTTCACCACCGAGAATCCCGAAACCAAAGACATCGACGTGGAATGTTTTCAACGCACTTTGAACGAACGTATGTGGAAATATTGTACGCGTCAACATACTCTCAAGTACATCGACTTCTTACCTTGTGAAAGCGTACAACCAATCTTACCTTGAGAGCATCGGATGTGCCCGCCTCTCCCCCCCCCAAGAAGTGACTCCCGACACGAAGTGACATTCTTTTAGCGCCGTTTGGTACGACCCCGACTGTGACTGTCCCCAAGAAAGTTGGAGTGTTGACGAAGGGAGATTGGGTGCACATTGTCAAAACCAAACGCACTTTCGACAAAGGTTACTTACCCAACTGGACCACCGAATTGTGTCGTGTCACTGGACGAGTGCGTGACCGTCATCCTACCATCTATAAATTGGAAGATATGAACGAGGAAGTGTTAAAAGGAACTTTTTACTTGCCCGAGTTACAACGTGTGACCAAAATAGAAGACGAGTGTACGACATCGAAAGCATTCTCGATCGAGGAAAATGTAAACTCGGAAAACGTTGTATCAAAGAAGTCAAAGTACATAGGAAAGGATATCCGCCGAGTTTTGACTCTTGGATC
This sequence comes from Megalonaias nervosa, assembly GCA_016617855.1. NCBI lineage: Eukaryota > Metazoa > Mollusca > Bivalvia > Unionida > Unionidae > Megalonaias > Megalonaias nervosa. Next base: position 37,865 of record JAECUM010012401.1, on the reverse strand, counting down.
GACACTTCGCAAGTCATTGACTATAAAAGAAGTGACCATCATGCTCTTCAACACAGCTAAATCTTTGTGGTATATTGTGTCATTGGTGCTGTCATTGCCAGTTTGAGTTTGCAACAAGCAGACAAACCATTGTGGACCATTTTCCTGAGCAGTTGCATCGCTTACCTTCTCCCCAATCCTTCCCTGAAATACTCAACGGTAACAACGGAAGTCTTGCGCCCAACGTCAGTAACCCCCCTCGGGCAGGGGATGCAGTCTTCACAAGCCCTCAAAATGAAGATTGGGAGAGTGAAGCAAATCAACCCTCTTCAGAACTCCCCATCTTTACCATTTAATGGGAAAACGATGGCAGCCGTAGATGTGTGTGTGGTTCTAGACCTATGAGGTGAGGACATTAACCAGTTGCAAGTGAGGTTCAAAACAACAGTCCGTTTCAGGGTTTAAAAGATCTCTAGAAAAGTGAGACCAATCAAGTTTCCAATCATATAATTATGAGTGTGTATATGTGCGCGCGTACGTGTGTGTGTGTGTGTGTTTGTTTGCTTGTGTATGTGTGAGCGCGTATGTTTGTGTGTGTTTGTTTTTTCATTAACAAAAACCACTGTCCCTGTACAAATTAATAGTGTTTGTATGTTTTTGTGTGAATGTGTGTGTGTATGTGTGAGCGCGTACGCTTGTGTGAGTGAGTGTGGTTTTTGTTGTTTGTGTTTCTTTGCGTTCGCGTAGGTGTGTGTGTCTTTTTGTTTTTTGTTTGTGCACGTGCGCGTACTTCTCTGTGTGTATTTCTTTCCCTTAACAAAACTCTTTTCACTAAACTAAAGAAAATTTGTGAAAGTGAAGTAGTGTCACTATAAACACTGACTCCTTTGCTGATGTGTACTGATGTGATTGTAGGTAATGGTGTGATTTGTAAATCAAAATGTTTCTTCTCCAACTATGTATTGATAAAACGTATAGTGGATTTTATTAGAATTAGTGTGTTGTTTTGAATAAGAAATTATTTTAATTTAGCGCTCTCATTACTATGGGCTGTTTGGTATGTGATATGGGTACTTGGTAAGAGGGGATGTTTTCCTTCACGTCCGTGATTGAGGTATATAAAGTGCAGTGTTCATCAATAGCGTCATTCAACAATGAATAATTTAACCATGGAGACAAACCATATGGACAGGATGCTTAAAATGCAGGAACTGTTAGATGTTATTGGAATGGTAGAAGAGATGCTGGTCAGATTGGAGGATGGGTGTTATAGCCCCCACCGTGTAAAGATGGAGATTAACAAGTTAAGGAAGGCTAAGGAACGATGGAGAGAAATGATCAAGGAGGAAAAGAAGAGAAGGAGGACAAAGAGGAAAATGAACAGATACGAACTTATAACGGAAAATTGATGAAAGAAGAAAAAAAAACGAAAAGACAAAACAGTAGAAGGAAAAGGAAAAGGAGGAGGAGAAGGAGGAGAAAATGAAGAAGAAGACGAAAAATGTGATGGCGAAGATGAGAAGTTGGTGGAGGACAAGAAGAAAGGAAAGAAAATGGAAGAAAGTTAAAAGGCCCTCGGGGCCACTCCATTGTCTCGAAAAGATGCTTATTCTCTCTTGCCTTAAAAGTTTTTAGTCGATGTTTTGTGTGAAAGATTTATGTTCATAAATCTATGTTCGTGTAATATGTCTATGTCTCTAACCCTTCAATTTGTCCCTAGAGTAAGGCATATTCAGGTCAGTCCATTGACACACTGTTCCGCCCGATTGAGGTCAGCCACTTGCAACATTGTTGCCAGTGTCGAGTACCGTGAAGTCACCTCTGTTCAATTCCTATTGTCCCTAGACAGTCCCAATCTTTTGTCACTATACATTCCCTATGTTAACTTCCCCTTGTCCCTAGACAGTCCCACCCATGTTAAAGTCCCATTGTCCACAGAGTGCAAACGACCAAATTTAATACTAAAGTTCCATTGTCCGTAGATCGTCCCCGTTCACTACTAGCATGCTTATCAAACAAGTAATAATGATGATCTTAAAATGTAATCTAAAATCAGACAACTATTGGATATGTAATATTTTTGTTTTTAAAAATTAGTACCGTAGACCCAAACTCTCACCTTCACATATGGACAAAGGTCAATCACACAGTACAAAGCAAATATAAATAACACAGGATCCAAGGTTTATTGTTTTGTTGTTCTTCACGTCAAAAAGCAAAGATGGTGTCACAGTTTGTGCAGTGAGCTATCAAAAATTCATTTTTCTTTGATAAAAGTGCAATATTTAAATCTCGCTTGTTCTAAAACTAATGCTTGCGATCAAGTCAGCTGATCTTAAAGCATTATAGCAGCTACCTAACCAAAGTAAGTAAACCATTCACCGTTACACATATTGGTTCAGAAGACAAAATTAGAGCAATGGTTCGCCAGCTCTCGCAAATCATCACACACTTTAAAAGACAGATTTCAAACCCTTACATTTCACCCCACCCCCCAAATAGGTACTCTGGAAACGTAGTGCAAAATCCTTTAAATCTTTTATTATACGCTTGCCTCCATGATGTCATATACAACGTCTATTCAAATTTTGTTGAAAACGTATTTTTAATTGAATGTTTTGCATCGGTTCCTAATATTACTCATTCCTATATGAAATATCTGTAGTGATATCAGTCTTTTAGATGTGTTCAGTTGGGAGAGGATACATTTTTTCATTAGTCATTGGAATAACAAAAGTGCTTACTAACTGAAAGATAAAATCACTATTTGGGGATTATTGTGAATTTATTTAAAAACATTCTGGATTATATCATTGTGATCTATCAAAACTATTAGCATAAAGCCACATTCAAGGCTAGTGGTATATCTGCACATTCGATATTGGGATTCACTCGGAACATCACTGTAACACATCTGGAATACTTGATACTTTTTGACTTGTGATAGAACTGTTAGAACTATTCGGGATTTAATTCACAATATTGTCAGTTAGTTTTAAATTTCACTTTGTATTGTAGGAAAATAAATTATTTCTTGAATGTTAACAAAATAGTCAGGTTTCGCTTTTTTCTGTTGCTGAAGACCATAGAGTCGTATCAGTATGTATATATGTATGCATTGTTATGTATATCTATATTACGTTTATTATGTTTATGATAAACGTTTTTAAGGGGTATCCAGTTAATAATATTTTAAATACTAGTTCTCCCTACAATCATAAGTCAGCACTTTAACAATGAGTTATCTTGTATAGTGCGTAGATTCATTCATAATTCCAAGGATGAGTTGTACTCTTGTTCAAGAAAACATTATGTGAAATAACTTCCGGAAATGATTTCTTGAAAGGCCACGTTAACCTAATTCCTGACTGGTCAGTGTGAAAAACAGCTGGTTTTATTTACAGTTGAATTTATCAGTTCTGGAACTAAGTCCTAGCTTTGGATGTTAGAGATGTTTACACGTTCTTAGTAGTAAATAGAAGATAAAAAAGGACTGACGGTTTACGAATCAAATCCAAAATTAATCCAAGAATTTAAAAATATTAGTGCTATCAATAAAATGTCCTAAGTGAATCCCAGTTCGAATCCCAATGAAATTCAAGATCGAAGGCGATGACGTCTGCCGTAACCTTCCCAGTGTTGTCGTGTTAACAGTTCCTTGTTGAAGCACAAAAAGAGTTGTTTTTGTTTTCGCCTCCCAGGAGTAATTATGATGTAATTTAAATCATTTACTTTCATTTCAACCGTGTTGGGACCATAATATTTGGCCTGAAGAAGATTTTGTGGAACGGACAAGAGAGCCAGAACTCAATTAGCAGGCGGAAAACTCCTTTCCGTTCAATTTTGTTCATACCTTATTGGAAACATAATCGAGAAGATTAAGTACAGTATCTTCATTAGAAAGAAGTTTCTCTTTCAAAAGCTTCAATGGTCCACGCACAGTGTGTCTAAAAACTAGTTCAAAGGGACTGAAACCCAAAGATTCCTGAAATGAATCCCTAACAGCAATCAATAGTAAATGAATACCTTCATCCCAATCTTTACCCGTATCAAAACAATATGATGGAATCATATTTTTCAAAATCTGCTGAACTCTTTCTAGATCCCCTTCGCTCTCAGGGTGATAGGCAGAAGATTTGAAGCATTGGATGCCAAATTCGTGCATAACTTGCTGGAACTTTCCAGACATAAAATTTGACCCTGGACATATTTCGGAATGCCAAACTGAGTAAAAAAAAATACTTTATCAAAACTTCTACTATTGTTTTAGTTTTAACATTACTCGAAGGAATTGTCTCTGAGAATCTTGTTGACGCACACATACTGATCCACAAGTATTGATTACCTGACTTAGTCTTCGGAGAGGGAACAACACAGTCTACCATTATTCTCATAAATGGTTCGTCAAATGCAGGAATAGGTTGCAGATGAGCCTTACGTATCTTTTGATTGGGTTTTCCTACCATTTGACAAGTATGTCAAGATCTGCAGTATCTACAAAACATCACTTTTGATTTTTGGCCAATAGAAGTGATTCAAGATCTTGTGACAAGTCTTATTAATCCCTAAATGACCAGCCACAGGAGTTTCATGGGCCAAGCTAAGTATTTCCTGTCTGTAAGATTTTGGAACTAAAATCTGATAGTTCACTGACCACTCGTCACCAGCAGGTACTTCGAGAGGTCTCCATTTTCTCATAAAGAATTCCATTTTTAATGAAATAACAGACAGGTACTTCAGTGGCTTCAGCTTCACTAATGGCCCTCTGAAACAAACAGGAGATCTCAGGATCTTTTTCCTGTTTGACGACAAGTGATTGTCGTTTGTCACCCTGGTTTGAAAAAAGAAAATGAGTAGTTAAAAGAGGATCACTGTGATCAATACATTTTAATTGATCCAAACAAGGAGTGAAAGTGACCTCATCGAAAGCATGACCAATACATGTGTCAGCTAAAGGAATATTTTCCTTATCAACATCATTCTTAAGAGCTTTCTTTGTCATAGCTCTAGTAACTACACAAGCTAGGTATAAATCAGGGATTTGTTTTTCAATAGGATCAACTTTCTGATCCAAAGAAGGCTTGTCAGTTACAAGTGGATTAACCACAACCTTATCATCAGCTAGGTCAAAGGCTAGTAATAAATGAATGCCCAGAACGGGTAAAGAAGACACTATTCCAGCTGTCACGGGTCATGAGACTAAGTCTGATGACAAATTTACAGAATGGAGTGGAACATTAACAAAGCCGCACTCTACTCCCTGAATACGATCACTCTTATTAGAAGAAGATTTCTCAGAAAAAGGCAAAGTACCTGATAATAAAAGACTCCGAGAAGCTCCAGTGTCCCTTACAATTTTAATAGGAATAGGATTGACCCAATCACCCAAGAGTGATATAGAACCCATGGACATGAATGGTTCATAATTCTCCATAGTAAAATCAGACTGAGGTTTATTAGACCCAACAAATGTATTGCTTTTAATACATGACCGTGACCTTGACCTCTTAGAAATAAGAGCATTTGGGATAGGTCTGTCTTGATTGTTATGCTTATTTTTCAATTTGAAGCAATCAGAAATAACGTGTCCTTTCTTCATGTAATAGGTACACGTAGGAAGAGACAAGGATTTTTTATCCATCTTATCAGAAGCTTGATTTCTAAATGTTGTGCCATATTGAGATTTAGAAGGGCTCGTATTGGGCTGAAATACCTTTTTATTAAAAGGGGACACTAACTTAAAATTCTTAGTAATATCAAAACTTGTATTTGTATGTTAAGTGGGAACGTGCCTTTCACTTGCCATCTCTATTTCTTGTATTCTAAATTGAAATCCAGTCTCTTCCTTCTCTCTCTCTCTCTCTCTCTCTCTCTCTCTCTCTCTCTCTCTCTCTCTCTCTCTCTCTCTCTCTCTCTCTCTCTCTCTCTCTCTCTCTCTTTTCCTTACCTAATTGCATCTCTCTCTCTCTCTCTCTCTCTCTCTCTCTCTCTCTCTCTCTCTCTCTCTCTCTCTCTCTCTTCCTCTCTTTCTAATTGCATTTATTCTTTCTGTAACTACATTTATCTCTCTTTCTCTCTTTTTTCTAATTGCTTTTGTTTTTCTTTCTCTCTTTCTTCCTTATCTAATTGCATTTGTTTGTCTCTATCTCTCTCCTCTTTCTCAAAGTGTAACTGCATCTGTTTTTCTTCTTGCTGTAACTGCATTAGTTCTTTCTCCAATTGCAACTGCATTTGTTTTTCTTCTTTATCTTTCTGAAGCTCAAGCTTCCTTAACTCTAATTCCATCTTGCATTTTAATTTTAATTCCTTTACTTTTATGTCAGAGTCTGTTACAGATCTACTGATCGAAACCAAAACACTTTTATCCAAATCATTCTTTTCTGCCAAATACCGGACCAAAATGTTTTTTATTTCTTTCTTCGTTAAAGCAGCCTTTGCCTCGGAAAGATCATATTTTCTGGCAAGTTCAAGCAATTCATCTTTTTTTTAAACAATCCAACGGCTCCTGGGTAGGATTTGAAAGAAAGATTTCCACTTTTGATGACATCGTAAACAACTCCGTTGATTTCACTAAATATTTCAAGAAAAAAAAAGTGAAATAATACTCGGGGTCTAAAAAATTCTGAAGACTAGGGGAATTTAGATTTAAAAAAATAATCTCCTGAAATAGTTTATCCAAAATGCATATATCCCAAGGACGAACAACCAATGTTCTTGTTACGTGTCTAGGCTCGTACAAATGTAACAAGAAAAGAGTGAAAAAACAAGCTTTGTAAAATTTAACAAAATAATTTATTTCCCTAGAAAAACAAGATAAAAATGAGGAAAAAGGACTTAGGTTTATGAATCAAATTCAAAATTAATCTAAGAATTTAAAAATATAAGTCCTATTAATAAAAGTCCTAAGTGAATCACAGTTCGAATCCCGATGAAATTCAAGATGGAAGGCGATGACGTCCCCCGTAACTTTCCCAGTGTTTTCGTGTCAACAGTTCCTTGTTGAATCACAAACAAATAATATTCCAGTTTAGAATTTCTGAATAAATTTCGATAAATGCCTTTGTCCAAGAATTCTGATGGGCACTACTATTTTTCAGGGTAAGTAAATTACTAATTCCAAAAGATATAAAAAATTCAACTCAAACTGGTCACAACAAAACACCTTTGAGCTTCAAAGGTTTAAAGCACAACTGGCAAATCCCTATGATAACATGAGTTATAAGCCCAACTAAAACGCAAAACAGATTCCTGGGTGGGGATCAAAATTTAATCCCACTGGGAAAACCAAAAGTATGCAACAATAAACAAATGTTATTTGTCACATACTCCAGGTATGACCTTGATTCCACTAAATGAATCCTAGTCTTAGAATGAATTATAAAAAAGTTGTTTACTCCAAACTCTATCTGATTTTTGAATCGATGTCAGCAATTAGATACAATGTTTCAAACTACTCGCTGTTTATCAGGTCAAACAGAATTGAATTGAAATTTCTAAAATAAATCAAATCATTACAATAACATGTAATGGAATAAAATAAAAATCAAAAAAAAATAAAACTAACAAACTATTTCATTACATATACGTAACACTGACCAATGTATAGAATTTATGAACAAATATGACCACGATTTTGATTCACTCACCAAAGGTATTATATGATAAAATTATACACAAATATGAACAAATTATGATTATAGGACCAAATGTGATCAATGTATAGAATTTGTAAAACGAAATATGAATACTGTACATTTCATCCACATGTCGGATGTATGTATTATTTCCGGTTCCACACCTATGATTAAATGATTTAAAAGCCTCCACGAATGGCTCGCTCCTCCCAGTCTGCTAAAGGATCCCTACTTTTCCCTACAGACCAATTTGTCCCGAACATTTGGTCCCGCAAGGCGAGTAAACCAATATTGGCCTCCAAGTCAACCTCGCTGTCGCATAAGCACACAAGTTGCACGGAACGCCCCCAAACAGCTAACTATATAACGACCGAGTCCTACAGTACATAAGACATGGTTAAGTACGAGTAAAATAATACACTTTACGCATGCATGCACATGAATTGGCATGGTTACACATTAAATTATTTCATTAGTACTTCCGTACGAGATTATTGCCATGGCAACCAAGTTCCTACATAAATCTGTCCGACAAGAATCATCGCCCTGAATGTAAGAACTCGGTCATTACACATGCAGTTTGACGAAAAGCGATTTTTTTTCCTTTTTTCTGAAAAAGATAGCATCAATAAAGGCTTCATAACTCATTGCATAATAACTCCTTGCATAAAGGTGTAATTAGTCTGCTATTAGGCATTCCTTACACAAAGGTGTAATAACTCAGGCATTGGGCATTCCTCATCTGAGTCCTCAATATAAAATCTTCAAGTCTGTTATTTATTACACATACCAAATGTTTTATAACAATATTCATCGTGTGTTTATCGTGCAAGAACATTACCCTTGTACACGATTTACGCAATGATAATTCTACCGGTTGAATCTGAAAATGTATCCTATGCTTCAAACTTTCCCCGTTGTTTTGGTTTGTAATAGTTACAGGGTAAGGAATGTTTCCCGCTGTTTTGGTTTGTCGGCTGCATTTTGTATTATCTTCCCAATTCATGTCCTCGAAGTATTAAATATATACATAAAATTTTTTCTTTACTCTTCAGCAAGCGTTCAACACGTCAGTGATGGCTTTTAACGGAACGTGTAGGGTCCATGATGAGAGCTATCCGTTTCCCCTGATAAAGACGAAATATTGGCTTGCAGTTGTCTACATCGTGCTGATTGCTCTAGCTATCTTTCTGGGAACATTTGGAAACATAATCATCCTGGTGGTGTCCATCGGAGCCAAAACGATCAACAGAATGGGTTGCAGTTTCATCATAAACCTTGCTATTGCAGATATGTTCATCTCAGCAATCGTCAACCCCATGTGTATTTTGGGTGAGTGCCAAGATAGTTAAAAACCTTTTATTTGGTCTACCTTTTATTAATGATCCTGGGACCTAGTTTTCTAATTGATCTAGGACCTAATACGACTCGTTAGCAAAGACTAAGCATTACCAAACAGCTACCAACTCAAACCTATATTACTAGAAAGAAATCAAATATTTATAACAAGGCACCCTAATGGAGAATAAAAGTACTGAATTTGTTAGATATGGTGAAAGAAAACATCAATGTAGTCCTACAGAGATCAAATTTGCAAAGGAAAGATTGTCTTGTAGTCTACAAAAGCTAGATGTATAAAACTCTATTAAGGCATGATGTTATCAGGTTAAGGTGGTTGTCATTTACTTTACCTATATGACCTTCCATGTACAGTTTGTTCTTTACCCGATATAATTTCTTTGAGTCAGTAATAGCTATTTTGGACAATTTTTAAAAACTTTTTATTCTCTTATTGTATGTCCACAATATATAAACTTCAAAAATGAATGATATTTTCAAACAAAAAGTGAAAGATTGTCTCGCAATGTTGGATGAACACAATTTTACGTAAGAATATGATTTTGAGCTGTGATCATTTATTTTTGAGGTGAAGAAAAAGTAATCATTTGCAAATGACATGCGTGAAAAATATTAAACTATATTTCTTCCTATTCTGATTCTCAACTGTGCTAAAGATGAATGCACCAACAAATAAAACAAGCAAAACTACATTGTTGTTTTCCCAGTTATAATATTTTAGATTGAGTGTCTATATTTGGAAAGAAAAGAATAACTTTATCAGAAGCTGGAAAGAGGAAAAGAGCAATAGATATCGCCCACACAATCATTGATGTACATTATTGTTTCAAGCGTTTAGAGGAAGGGTTATAGATATATAGGAGTAAATGAATGTAAACAAGAGAACTGATATATGATAAATCGCATACAAACTTAAATGCCAATACTCACCCTAAAAAACTAACGGCATGTTATGATATTATAACAAACACTCCTACACGTTATGATAATAAACACTCGTACATAACGTCAACGCACACTTTGGCTAACGTATTTCTTGTTTGTAAAGCGAGGGAAAAAAATGTTAAATTATAATCGCAGTGGATGACATATATTTTCTTGGTATCAAATGAATACTTTAATGGTCCCCGCATGAATAAATAAATATCTATCTAAGTAAGTAAGTAAGTAAGTAAGTGACTAACTTACTAACTCGCTCACTAACAAACAACAAAGGCTGAGATAAAGACGGTCCTAAATCTAGTGTACAATGACTATGTTCCACTTGGGATGAACTGACAAAGAAGACGTAATAAAGTACACTATTTAATAGAAAACATTTACATGGATGATTAGTTATTTAGACTGGCTTCCAAAACAGCATCAGAATGTTGTCTTTTTACTGACTTAATATACACTGAGGAGCTTAATGAAGGAAACAGCAATTATTATAACCAAACCTTAATTCTACTTTTGCTATTTTCTAGAAAATTGTATTTAAAACTAATCAATCAATATATTTGAGGGATTCCATGGCTCTTTTGATGAACAAAATACACAATGTCGAACCTGATGCTTGCGTATGTTAAATAATACGGATACTTACAATCCAACACCCATACTTACAAGGAGTCTAATAATAGATGAGGAGGGGGATGATATGATAACAAATGCCCATTCCAACAAACCAACGCCCACACCTGCAACGTAATATATATGGAGAGAAGGCGTACCAGACAGAAGGATGAGCAACATGTATTCTTGCAGAGTAACATAATACTTACAGACTAACACACATTCTTAAAATCAAACACATTCTTACAATCCAACACCCACTCTTACATATGTATATATGTAGGAGATTATTTTATGATCGAATTAAAATACTTTTGCAGCCGAAGCATTCATTACTTAATCTAAACGTATGTCAAAGTCTTGACCTGGTGTATGGTACTGAATAACAAGGATACCGTCGACTGCGTCTTGTCTGTAAACATTGTTAACAGAGTAATGGCGTACTGCTTTAGGAAACGAGATAGGAAACATTAGCATAAGAATGTACAGTCGTACAGACAAACATATTTAGCTAAACTGCACCAAAGTTTCAGCTTCTTACACAACTGATTGACGTGCATTGTTCAAAAAAACTTTTGCTCCGACCCAATGGTTTTAAACTAAATAACAGAAAGAATAGAAATCAAGAAGTTTATTAATATGAACATATAATTATTTCTCTAAATTACAAAGTGAAAACTTAAGAGGAACATACAGCATTGTGAATCAAATCCAAAATAACCGTAAATGTTCTGTCACAAGTCCAAAAGTTGAGAATGTTCCGAATGAATTCAGTAATCTTGATTGTGCTTTTGTACCAATAGTCTTAAGCAGATTGGTGTACCAACAGACTTGATGTATCACGTGATATAATGAAGAAATGCTTTGAATGAATTCACAACAATTCCCAAATAATGTTTAAGTCAGAAAAGTCAATGAGCACTTGGTAATTCCAATTAGTAACTTAAATAAATGATTCTCTGAAATTGTATATGAACATAACAGTAAATGATTCAAAGACTGAACTTAAAACAGGAATGGAGAAATATGTTGCCACATCCTTATATACACATTTCACTTAATTTAAGACACAATAAAATGCCCCCGGGGTTTAGGTCTCAAATTTGCTTCAAGAATATTCTAAGTTTGTAAATAAGGTTAGGCCTTGAACTCAAATTGAAACAAACATCTTTTAAAAAATGAAAAACGTCAGGTTGGCCATCCGGGCTGATACAATGACAGCATTCAAATCAGCGCCCTTCTGTCGTACTCTAATCACTGAGCCACCATAGCAAATTGGGCAAAATGTCATGCAAATATCATCTAAATCAAATGGATCTAGCGATAAACGTCTGTCAAGTTCTCTAACCATCTTCGAAGATGGTGTAGTCGTATTTAATAAGGTGAAAGTTTTCTTTGTTTGACACGGCTTTTTAAAATACCTTTGACAAACAACTGATAAATTGGTAATGCTTACACGCTGTTCATGTTTTTGTTTTATTGGTCAGAAGTCAGTGTTGATCACGAATAAACTGTAGCAGATTTAAAGTCGTCGATTGACAATAGCATAACACATCAAGTCAGCATCATTATTAAGCAAACTGTATTCAAATTCCAAGAATGATTCCAGATCCCTGACAATATTGAATTACATATACTCTTCTGAACCAGTTGCCAATACCTACTGTTCCAGAAAAAAAAAATGGAAATGTGCTCCTAAAGTTGATTGTTTCCCTCGCAGTCTCTATGCAAGAGTTCTGGATTTTCTTCTCACAATCTAGCTTTCAATCTATGGGGTTTTATTTTCTTAGTGCCAGTATTTGCAGGTACAGCCGTGTCACTAACCTGCTGGATTAATTATCAACTCACAAAGATCACTTGGTTTCTGACTCACTTGCATTGCTTTAACCTCTGCATAAATCATGTGGTGTAAAATATAATACTATTTTCCATCAATCAGCTATTGAACATAGCCCTTATCTACATAATAAACGAATGCATTAAACATAGGAGTTAGTAATTGTGAAATGGTCAGCAAACTGTTGCTGCATAACCACCAAGTCAGCCTGCCATTTCCATGTATATAAGAATGTAATGTCAAGAACCCAATTAATAACAAATATGAACACCTGAATGAAAATTTAAGTCTTCTTTATTTTCTTCAGTGTGTAGAATTTACGTACTTCATTTCATTGTATCTATCCTTTAGTATCAGGGCAGCAGTGAGATTGGTTATTTTTGGACATAATATGGGTAAATGTTTAAAACCGATGGGAACAAAATCCATTGTTCTAACAAAACTTTCATGAATATGTTTGGTTATCACATTTAGTTTTTCATTGATAAGAATGAACGATCATCAGTTGTAAGTAATTACTTACATCTTTTTCATTCATGTGTACCTTTTATTGCTAGCCTTGTGGGGGGACGGAAACCTCCTCCTGATCCAGGCCTGAGGAATGTTATTATTGGGAGGTTTGTGTCATTTACATCATCTCACAAATATTACTGTTCTCTTGGCTGCTATCAGAATCCACAGAAGCTTGTTTCTATTTATCTGTTATGTAAGACGCTCTCTCTCTCTCTCTCTCTCTCTCTCTCTCTCTCTCTCTCTCTCTCTCTCTCTTATATGAAATGGTGTTAACAGCTCCCTCGCTAGGCGCTCAGCGTAAAAAGGTCAGTATTAGGACTGGTCGGCCTGTTGTCACGATAACGTGACTGGGCATGATGCCCAGTGCTAGACATCACAATACACTGCCACACTGCAGACATCGTAGCGATATGAGTGAAAAATTGTTAAAGCTACTTTAAAAATCAAAATCTCTCTCTCTCTCTCTCTCTCTCTCTCTCTCTCACACACACACACACACACACACACACACACACACACACACCTTTTCCAATGGTTTCATTAATCTGATTATTTATAATATTTCTTCTTCATCTCGTAAACCAGTTTCTTTCGCATTTTAAACATTTGTCAGAAACTTATTTAAAATATCTGTGTCAGCTTTGTCCTACAATTTGTCTGTTAATTTTCGTCTTTGACAATAATCTAATCTCTTAGTTTTCTGTACATCAGACTCTCTTAGTTTGTTCTCTTTTTTGGCATTAAGTTTCTTCTTACCTTGATCTCTGTTTTGGACTATAAATCCGTATACTGTATCCAAAAAAGAACAATAAACATCATTACAAAATGTTAGAATACGTCCAATATTTTGAATGAGGTCTTTACTCTGGTCACAATGGAGAAATATTTCTGTTTTATTTTCCATGCTCTCCGATATTTTGAAATAAACATTATTAGTTGTGTAAGAATGTCATTTGTTTTAAAAGTGTGTTTTTGATAATAGTGAAACAAAGAGGTAATCAAAGTATCATCTTCCTACAGAATTTTGATAGGCATGTTTTTTCATGAGCTTTGCAAAAGCATAACAGTGGTTAGCGCGCAGGACTCACTACCGACCTACCAGCCTGGTCAGCTACAGTATTATGTCTTTGGGCAAGGGACTTTTCCAGTTGCCTCGACACTAAATAACCTACCTGTGTTGATGTACTGAAAAATACCGAACCCAAATCATTTACTTGTTTCTGTTTTGGGTAGTGGGCTTAATTCAGCAACATATAAATTCTTTGTTTTGAAAATATCGGTATTTTGGACAAAGTTAGAGACTGTCGAACAAACAAAAAAATGGAAAGGAAGATATGTTAATAACAATGCAATGAGAGAAGAATAAATATGAAATAGAGGCGAAGGAAACAGTAGAAAAATAATTTTAAAAAGTCACCTACCTCTTACAAACAGAAATGCACGATGCACCCTCATTTGTGCGGTACGAGGCGAGCTAATGCAGGCAGGCCTGGCGTCGTCTCGGAGATTATGCTGCTGGACTTACAAATGTATGGGTTACCATTCTACTTTTGGATCCGCTTTTGTCCCCTATATTGGGGTGTCCATGGGCAAGGGATATGATTCCGTTCGCCTCAGCACTAATTAACTTATTTGTGCTCATGCGGCTTAAAGTACCAAACCAAACTTACAACAAGGAATCAAGTACATCTTTTTTAATATTTATTTTGTGGTTCCTGTCTTGATGACGTGGCTTCTGTGCAATATATTATATTATGTTTGCAAGCAATACAATAACCTCATTAGCACATGCACTACTTCCGTTTAGTAACTGAACCATTAAAAGAATAAATGTTGATAATATAATGATCCTATTTTGATATTTCTGTTATAGACCATAAATGGTATTTTATATACACGCCAATTCCATAATGCGATTACGGATTCTTTTCTCGCACCTTTGTGTTCAGCTTATGAGCGCGGAATAAATTAATTATGGTTTTTTTTAAATATGAATAAATTACATTTCATTTAAGAGTATGAACTAAAGATAGCAGACAGATACAAAAACGATTTTCTTTATGCCTCATTGTTTAACTTGCGAATTTCTTGATCAGGTACCTTACTAGCATAACATTTGGACTTGTTCAAGGCAAGTGAATGGCAAACGTGCTTAAATCACGAAGCTTCATTTTAGATTTTGACAGAAGCTGTTACAAACATGAACGATTTGTCTGAATTTTCCACCAGTTGTCAAAATCTACTACGACTCTATGTTCTTAAGCCAAGTAGCAGAAAAAGCAAAACAAACAAGTTTAGTAAAGATCGAAAAATAATTTGTTTCACTAGAATATAAAGTGAAAATTTAAAATGAACTTTCAGTGTTGCGAATTAAATCCCAAATAATCCTAAATGTTCTCTCGCAAGTCCATAGGAATAGCGTGTTCAGAATGAATTGCAGCGGTACTCCGAATAAATTCCAATCTTGAATGTACTGATGTACCAATAGTTTTGAATTTGCAGATGTACCAACAGTCTTGATGTATTACAACTATTTAATTCATAATGTCTTTGAATTCAGTGCCGGAATAAACCCCGTGGAGACCCCTAGGCAGTCGAAATCTCGGGGCCCCCCTTGCAAATTATTTCCTAATACTTTCAAGTTCAAATCAATTAAATATTATTTTGATCCGTTATCGCGGGTCCCCTAAAAGGCGTGGGGCCCATAGGCCAGTGCCTACTCTGCCTATTGGACAATCCGGCACTGATTGAATGAATCCTCAATAATCCCAAAGCATTTTTTTAATCCAAAAGTTAATGAGCACTTTGTAATTGCAATGAATTTACGTAAATAATTCCTCTCAAATTATAACTTAACACAAAGACTGATATTAAGATAGGAATCATTAATTTTGTCTACTTCATTCTTATATACATCCCCACTTGACCTATGTCGCAATAGCATTTTCTGAGGAAACAAAATCTCGATCATCATAATGGAAAACAATACTAAACTGTAAACAAAGCCAGTCCTTGAACTTAAATTGAAGTAAACAAAAATGAGGTAGACAGTAGAATTCCAAGGGAAAAGCCAAGGTCCTGAACTCAAATCCAAATATTTTGTTTTTAAAAATGACATTAGTCAGGTTGGACAAAACCCCTACCCTCTATTATGAACAATGATCAAGCACGCAGTGCAAGTTAGATGTGAGTAACAAATCACATACATTTAAAATGGGTTAATTGTATGATATATACTTGCCGATCAAACACATGATTGGGGGTGTGTGATTTTATTCTTTCAATAATTAGTAATCACATTATGAAAAAATGTCAAAATATGCACTTTTTAAAAGCAGCTTCAAAGAAACAATATAAAATCTGTAGAGTAACGATGAACTTGTATAAAAAAAATTATTTACTAAATGTCGGTTACTGCAATTAATTATATTCACCTCTACTGCAGCCAGTTCGACCATCCAAAATGTAAAATATTTGAAGTACAGTTATGACGAACGTCTAATATTTTGCTGAACGAAACCCAGTTCTTATTATACAGATCTTTATAAAAACCTGCAAATGCATTCTGCCTAGTTGTCATGCAGCAAGAAGAGATAGTTGCTTTTTCTCGACATGGAAATTATGTCTATAAACCAATATGCAGTTTTTCTATTATTGTAATATCTTCATACACCCAAATTTCACAAGTTTGTCCTAGAAAAATTGTTGTCACAATATAATCAAAAAGCTTTATCAATAACAAGTAGATACGGCATGTATTTTTAGGGCTTGCAACAGCTCGCAACTACCTTTACCGATTGATATCAGTATTTCATTAAATTTAATTGTGGATAAACAGCTTTGCTTGCTTGTAGTAATGGTTTCGACAAGGGAAATATCTATTTCTTGTACATTTTTCATTTTTCCCAGTAATTTAGAATTATTTTTGTGTCATAATAACACACACCATATTTCAATTTGCCTTTAGGTCTGCAGTTATTGCACAGTACTACTATTTATCTATAAGCGCGAAATATGCGGATATAACAATTCTCGATCTAAAAGATACAGATTCATTCATAGCGAATTTCTCAGAAAGTAACATATTTATGAGACAGTATTCCAGTCTGTTGCTGTTCAGAAAGCCGAGGAAACGAGAAACACAAACCTCGCTACAAAGAGAGCCAGGAGGAAGGCGAAGCAACAACAGCCTCAACAAGCATCAACGTTCACCTGAAGCAAATGCAACAGAGACTGTCACTCTAGGGTCGGACTCTTAAGCCACTCGCGAAGGTGCAGATATGACACCCAACCGGAAGCTACACCATCGTCTCCCGAAGACGGACGGATGCCGACGATGACGACGACGATTCCAGTCTATAATATATAGAATTAGGCCTGCATCCACTACTCGTCAGTATCAATATTCGTACGATTAACGTTTGTCGATAACCTCGTGGCAGAGAGTAATATTTAGGAATCCATACAAGAAGCTACCTATAATAGGCCAATATCTTTCTAGTTGTCAGGAAGCCAAGACAACGTGTGATAGTTGAATAGTTTGAGCAGTATGATGGCTTCATGTAACGTACAAAGGAGAATCATAACGAGATAACAAAGGCATGTTCATCGTTGACCTCTGAAGACCCCAGTACCCTAACGGAAAAAAAGATTTTTGAGCTGACCAAATAACGTAGCAGTTGGAAGCCTACGTGGACCAACATGTTTTCGATCTTAAAGAAGCATGTGATAAACACAGTCACGGTTTCCTGTGGAGCTCAATCAAAGAGCCTGAATGCGACATAGTCATCATCTTCATAAGGGCTTGCTACCCTAAATATTTTCAGAATTACGTTGAATGTACACCATACACTGAGTATTTCGGAGGGCACCTTAAGAGCCAGATAATTCGAATAATCATAAATTGTCCCCTGTAAGAATATGACCTCACTGATCTTGCCCTAGTACGCGCCTGGGAGTTTGCAAAAACATGCAACACCGCAATCATGCTTGGTTTGGCAAGCGATTTCAAGAACGGTGCTGGATTCCGGTTGTGACATCAACGCATAAGACCGAGGCTGATCTGCTGAACAATATTTAAGGCACCCTAACTTCTGTCACCTATCAAACACAAACGATTGTCTCGCTACTCGGTAAGAGAAAGCAGGGGTGCTCAACCACCGTCAATTTTACTCTGGGCTTAAAACTAGATGGAAGCGCCCAACCCTCTGTTTGGTGACTGATCTTGACAAGCTAGCCTTTCTCGTGTGTGGCTGCAGCTAAAGCGGAGCTATTGTTAGCGAGCCACTTCTTGATCTACAACGACGGTCTGCCTGCATCCTCTGTAATATATGACTTTCAAAAGAGCATGCCAAGTTTTGCAATGAAACATACCTACCATGGACTGTAAAGCTTGGTTTTATGCAGAATTGGGTGTAAACAATTTTCACTTCTATCTTTGTCACCTTCTGAAAGCAAATTAAAAGAAATGAGGAAAGATTTAGTCATAAATTGTAAACATTTTTCCTCACCAATATGCTATCGCATTCTGACCGAAAATCCCCAGGTCAGATGAAAGTTTGCAAAACATGTACATTGTTTATTCATGTTTTAAAGAAAACTCAAGAAACTTACTTCGTAGGTGTAATTTACCTTTTATTCAATTTACAATGAATATTTTTTAGGAAATGAAGTCAAGAAGAATCTATAGGCTACCTAATCCGAATAAATGTAGCTGCTATCACGCACATGAAACGTCGTTCAAAGAATCCAGAAGAAAACGCATCTTTCTTGCAGAATCCGATTTTTTTTTATATCGCTCATGATTACATTTAGTAGATACCTCATTCCTTTAGTGAAATGTTTGGTCTGCCATAATGCTGCCAAATATTTTCAGTCATCAAATCCATGCCAACGGCAGTAGCTTTCTAAACTGGAAGCCTCATTTCGACGGGTATTGATGGCCAATGAGACTCTTGGTATATGTTCGGCTGCAAATCACGCCAATGCTCTGCCCCTAGTGGTTTTAGGTTTTAGATGCGCGGAAAGTGCTGAAAACTTCCGCTGGGTCTTCTGAGATCATCAGCTGTCCCTCTCTCTCTCTCTCTCTCTTTCTCTCTCTCTCTCTCTCTCTCTCTCTCTCTCTCTCTCTCTCTCAGCACTCGCCTCCAGATTAGAGTACCGTCCATTCTACAACCACTCAATACAGTAGTGATTTAATACTTTGTTTATGTCAAAATACCTTCCAAACCGACCGTCTTCCGAAACAGTAGATTTTCACGCTTTGTGGAGGTAAAAAATTACTAAGTGTAAAATATTCTAAGTTTCGAAACGCGAAAATAGATTCAATATTTAGTGCGTAGTGAAAAATGTTACGGTACAAGAAATCTTTAGATGACAATAAATAGATTATAGATTGCACTGCATATATTGAATCTTGGAAGATAAAATATGATACAAAATCGGTCAGAATAGACGATTCTTCCTGCCGAAGTCAAATGCACCAATGTATCAAAACATTATTCTTTTAAGTTGATTTCATACTGCCAATAGATCAAGACTTTTTTGACTGTTCTGCTATCAATGGTTCTAGGAATTTTGTAACATTGTTTGTAATAGTCTCAAGGGGCGTGTAGCTAAACATGACAGTAATTTGACAATGACTATAACAATGCCATTTAGAAACTGATGAATGAAATAAATTCTTGCCAATGAATATTTCTTACATAGAATGTATTGTTCTCTCCATAAACTCATCAAAAGGGTAATCTCTCTCTCTCTCTCTCTCTCTCTCTCTCTCTCTCTCTCTCTCTCTCTCGTAATGTTAATTTCCTTTTCTCTCTACAGAATAATGTTAATCCCATCTCTCCCTCTCTCAAACATGTCAAACACTTTCATCATGAAATCATAATAATAATAATAATAGTAATAATAATACACGTACGGCCTGTAGCCAGATTGTCTTAAAAACAAACTCTGTTTGAACCAAAACTGTGTAAATTTTTAAGTGTATTCATTGGATAATATTTTATTGTGTACACTTTGCTCGCAGTAGCTATTAATGTTGCTAGGTTAAAACGACCTGTGTGAGCGACTTTAAACTACCGCTTTTAGTGAATAAAATTTTGTCTAGATATTTTTATGCTTATTGACTTAAACACAGTGTTGCAGTTGACCTCAATGGGGAAATGTGATTTTGGACAACACATATGTGGTGTTGGATAATATTTTTGTGAGATTTCATCTTCTTTTAACCCCACCCTTTTCTTCTGTTACTTGTTGTTGGGACACTACACAAGGCGTTTTGGATAGTGTGTATGAGGTGGTTGATGGTATATGTATGTTTGGATAGTATATTTGTGCGATTTCATCTTCTTTTACACAATACCCATATGTTCTGATAGTTTGATGTGGGATTTTAGACAATACGCACGGCAGTTTGGATTGTGTTCGGGTGTTGGATGGTATAGATGTTTTGCTGGATAGTATGATTGTTAGATTTCGTCTGATTATTATTCATTATATCCTTTTGTAATAGTAACTGTAGATTTGTAGACACTACACAAAACGTTTTGGATAGTGTGCATGGGATGTTGGATGGTATAAGTATGTTTGGATAGTTATAATTTTATGATTTCACCTTCTTTTACACAATACCCCTATCTTCTGATAATTTCGTGGGATTTTAGGCACGACGCAAGGCATTTGGATAGTATGGGTCTTGGATGGTATAGTTAATGTGGTGGATAATATGATTGTGAGATGTCATCTTCTTCATTTACATCACAACCGTTTCATTCGATAGTTGGTGTGAGATTTTAGACCCTACCAAAGGCGTTTTAGATAGTGTGTATGGGATGTTTGAAGGTATAGTTGGTGTGGTGGATAATATGTTTGTGCGATTTTATCTCCTTTCTGTAAACCCTACCTCTTTCTTCCGATAGTAAGAATGGAGACACTAAACAAGTCATTTTCGATAGTGTTGGGATATTGAATGGCATAGGTGATGATTTGTTGTTGTTGTTGTTGTTGTAGGGCTTAACGCCATTTTTCAGCACACGATAGGCTATACATGGCGGCCAGTATTAATGGTGGAGGAAGAACCCGGGAAAACCCCGGAAAGAACCACCGACCCACGAGAAGCTACTGGCAAGCTTTCACACATATCCACATTCGCCGAATCCGAGACTCGAACCCACGCAGATAGAGGTGAGATGGCAGTGATCCGTAACGGAGAGCGCTTTAGACCACTTGGCCACTCGGGGCCCCGGTGATGATTTGTGTATTGTTTTAGATTTAGTCCCTTGGTTTACACGCAACTCCTTTCTTCAGATAGTGTATATTTTTAGACACTCCACAAGGCGTTTTGGATACTGTGTATGGGTTGATATATAGTAGATAGCTATTCCATGTTAAAACCTTTACCTTTTTACTATTTTAACATTACCATTCTCGTTATAAAACTATCTGAAGCCATAAATACCCAGACTCCAATGGAAATGGCATCACGGCTTCAAATCTACAATATAATGTTCCTTTCCCATTTTGAGGCTATAAACTTTGAGGCTAGAATACCATGTCAAAATTATGGACATGTTTGTATTGTCGTAGATGTTTTGCCTATGCTGTGTGTGTGTGTGTGTGTGTGTGTGTGTGTGTGTGTGTTGCTTGTTCTGTTTATTTTGCCCTTCTTGTTTCAGCCTATAAACCCTTTTGACCCTATAAGCTCTTTTTGACCCCATAAAGACTTTTGATTCTATAAAAACGTTTGACCCTACAAACCCATTCCCATAAAAAAAAAAAACTTATGTACAAATTTACATAGAATTTTCTGTACATACGCCCATTGAGGTCAACTGCAACACTGTGACAGTGTCAACCAATTTTGGTCATGTTCTTGTAACACTGTTACCATTTGACCCTCTAAACACTTTTAACCCGTTCCCGTGTTACACATATGGCCCATTTAAAATAGGATTTCTCCTATAACCACCAAGTGCCATTTCTAAATCAACGGTGCCTCATATATTCTACTCACGCCATGGAGCTGTGGTATTGAAAGATATATTGTTGGGGGGGGGGGGCTTTATTAGCCATACCTTGTCTACATCTTAGAAGACAGATCAGGTCTGGAAGTTAGTTTATTGCTCCAATGTCTAGCTAGATGCCATTTGGGCTGTGGTAGGTTTGTTGCAACTTTGTGACTGCCGCGAAAGTGTTCCAGGAGGTCTACGAGTCTCCATCAGCTGCTCCTTTGTCCCCCACAGACTGTTTTGGTTTTCTAGGATTATTCTGGCACAAAAACGAGACAAGAAAATATAACAGAATCTTTATCTGGCATTTTACTGGCTATTCTTTGTCTTTTTCTCCTGAATAAAAAATTGACCTCAGTTTAAATTAAAATTTTTAAATAATTTCCTCACTTGAAATTAGTAGTACCAAACAACGCGGAGACATTCTTTAACTTCTATTTTTTAAATGTCTTTCATTTTGTAAATATAAACATTGTAATTGTTCAATAAGTGCGGATAAAATGTTTAAATTGGACAATATTCCCTACCCTCTTCCACTGAGTGTATTTGAATTTAGTTATCAAACAAACCTTCCCAACATTGTTTAAGAAAACATGCTACGTAATGTTTAACACTTGTTTTCAACACCAAAACGCTTCCTTCAAATTACTGGGATTGCAACGGCACTAAAATACCACCTTTGATATCATACTCACTGAGGCATCCGATAAACCGTTAGGCTGTTGAAGATTCATGGACGACATAGAATCAAAATGGATCAAACAATTTAAAATATTTTTTGAATTCGCCTTAATCTTCTTTCCATTATATTTAGGAATCATCAAACATGACAAACATCTTTTTGCATATTCAATCTACCTTCCTTGAGAAGATATAATCTAACCGGTAGTCTAAGCCAACTGACCCTCACCAGTGTCTACTCTAACGTAATTGTCATCTATAGCCTAATACGAACTTTTGCTTATGACATGTTCGTTAGGACCAAACGCATATGCTCCAGTCCAGCTACCACTGAAATAGGAATTTAGTGAAGCTTAGAAAGAAAGGACACAGAGATAACTACATTGTGGAAGCTATTAACAAAACTATACAACTTGATAGATGAGCCCTCTTGAAATGAACTACCAAGAAAAGCAACAAATAACCCCGTCGTAGTTATTTTCTAATCCGATGTATCAAAGTAACAACAGATCATTCGGAAGCATTGGTCCACTGTAAGTCTGTAGGGTACATTCCTAGAAGATCCTATGGCGGCGTATCGTAGACCTTAAAATCTGAAGGATCATATGATACGTGCCAAGGCAACTTAAAACACGACCACAACTTCAGACCCATATTTATGCTGCCAATTTGCTAACGTATGCTCAAGACCAAATTGTTCAAAAGTTCGACAACAGGTGTTAGTTTCACAATCATTTCTAAGTTAAACTGTTGAAGCAAAAATGTAATCTATCTTATAACATGCAAAATCTTTGCAACTCAATATGATGGCGGAACCGTCGATTTCAGAAAACGTATGAATAGCTGACCTGCATAAAGGTTACTCTAGGGACAGTAGAGACATTGATATAGGGACGTGGTTAGAGACAGGGTTAGAGACATAGACATATTACCCAAACATAGATTTATGAACATAAATCTATCACACACAAACTCGACTAAAAACTTTTTTAGGCGAGAGAGAATAGATATATTTTCTAGGCATTGGAGTTGCCCTCAAAAAGGCCTTTGGTGTTTTTTTTTTTTTGGTTTTTTTTTTTTTGTTAACATCATTTAGTTAACATAGAGGGTATCGAACGAATCTTCTTCAGCAGCAGAGAGGGTGAACCCTACAAAGTCGTAGAGACCTTATTTTAAAAAAAATAAAGGTTCCTACGAAGCTGAAAAATACGTCAATAACGTTTAAACCAAAAATTATCGCCAATAACGTTTAAACCAAAAAATTCTCTAATTGGGCAAGATTATTTTTGACTTTTTTGTTTTTAATGTTATAATGCGACTCGTTTACTTGTCTGGTCACTCAATTGTTGTCGTCCACGCTCTGCTGCTATGAATTAACCAAAGATTTTATCCAGACCTATACGATATCTGGATCTTGGATCATGTAAATTTATTGTTATAAATCCAAACGCAACAGCTTGTGCTGGAGCAAAAAAGGTTTTGAACTTCATTATATCCATATCCCCTGAACACCAAGTATAATAAATATTCTGCAAAGTATAATTATCTACTCCATTAAACATTACTAAAATATTGCAGTTGTCTCTTATCACTTTAGGTATTTGTGTATAACGCTGAGTAACGTATATAACATCTGTATTCTTGTGTCTACCTCTGGAAAATATTCTAGCTGGATTTGATTGTCTGTCCAGCATAACGTCATCGAACACCACTAAATTATTAATAAATCCATCTAGGTCATCTACAGATGGTGCCTCATCAATATCGGTAACAAAGTCAACAACATCATTACCGTTTTCATTCAGCAATTTTGCATTTTCATTAAAATCTTTAAGTACTTCGTAACAGTGTTGATCATCTACAGATAGTGCCACTAAATATAATTTATCCCACTTTAGCCATCTCATTATCAGATTAAGCAATAAATGCGTTTTACCAGATCCAGATGGACCTATTATAATCGTTCTAATGGAATTCGGAAGCGCTGGATGGTGCTTTACTGGTTCTTGTTTTCGTGTCGCTGAAAAGTCAATTATATCCATATAATAAATAATATGAGTTTATATTGTGTTCGATGTAAAATTCCTACACCCACTGCTGAATTAACAACGATAACAACGAAAAATAAACGACATGCTCTGACAGGCAAATGCGTTAAATGTGGTACAAAAAAATACAAATTTATTTCATCAAAGACAGGTGGGGATATTGCTGCTTCGTTAGGAAAATTACCAGGATTACCATGGGCCAAATACCCCGGTGAGAAACACCTTCCGGGATATAATTACTGTGGTCCTGGAACTCGGCTTGATATCCGACTTGATGATCAAGATCAACCAAGACCCGGAGAGTATCCAGTAAATAAGATTGATCAAGCATGTCATGTTCATGATGTTGCTTATAAAAGTAAAGATTTGCAGCAGCGGCATCTCGCAGATGTGAAATTGATTCATGCGCTAAATGTTATACCTAATAAATCTCTCAGAGAAAAACTCGCTAGTTTTCTAGTAAAATCTGCTATGAAAAGTAAAATAATGCTCGGGGCTGGTAATTAATTATATAACTATTATAATGGAATCCATTTATTATTCCCCGAGTGGATATTGGAGAGGTAAAGCAGCAATCAGTAAACTTGCTGAAGCAGCAAAAGTTTCACGTAATGTTGCTGCATCATGGTTAGCACGACAGGCAATATGGCAAATCTATCTACCACCACCTAAAAAAATTCATTACGCACATTTTGATGTCAGCATCCCCAATGAAGTTCATCAAGCAGATATTTTGTTTTTACCACATGATACTGTTAAAACACGTGGACGAAAATCACGCACGTACAAATACGCATTGACTGTTGTTGACGTATAAAGTAGATATAAAGAAGCGGAACCATTATCAACAAAGACAGCATCTGAAGTTGCATCTGCGTTTGAGCGAATGTATCAACGTGGTGGTCTACGATGGCCACAGTTATTACAAGTTGATCCTGGCAAAGAATTTCTTGGTGCAGTATTATCTTTGATGAAGCGACATAACGTTAAAATCAGACGAGGACATACTGAAATTCATCGTGATCAAGCAATTGTTGAACGATTTAATCGAACACTTGCTGGGCGGTTATTTGGATATCAATATGCAAAGGAAATATCTACTGATTTTAAGTCGGGAGAGCGATCTCGTGAATGGGTTGCAAGGTTACCAAGTGTGATATCTGCATTAAATAATGAAATTACTCGTGCAACTTCCATGAAACCTTCTAATGCAATAACAAAAAAATATATACCCCGTAGCGATAACGTACAACGCCGTGAACAACCAGTATTAGGTAATGTAACTGTGAGATATTTATACGAACCAGGGGAGCTTGAGGGTGGGAAAAAAGAGCTACTGACCCTATCTGGAGCGTGACCACACATACAATTTCTAGCGTAGTTAGATCCACTGGAAGACCTGCCATATACAGACTAGATTCTACTGCCCCTCAGCGTGGATTTGTACGTGAACAATTACAAGTAATTCCTGCAGATACACAATTACCACCACGTTCACTTATGTAAATTAGCGCCCCGGCGTCGATTACATTCAAGACAGGTCAGCATCACATTTTCACGTGTATGACCAAGATCACTATTAATTCTGTCTACGGTAAATTGTCTTGGATTATTATTCGAATACTGCCATAGCATCTTACAGTTACAGCTTGCACAATGATTATTCTGTAGTTGCTTTAGTGTTATAATAAATTCAGTATCAATATCAAAATCACGCTTATTTTTTTGTCACATTGTTTATATCCCGCTAATTTTTTCTTTATTACAGCATCGTCATTAGTAATTTCCTCAGTTATCACGTAATCTATAATAACCCTATGTAGTTGAGTTATTCTTCTAACACGAGATACTGCAAGATAGACTAAGTTTGACCATTCGATACGATCATCTTCAATCCAGATATTTGTATCAGAGATAATTAATCCCTGTGACGAATGAATCGTTATAGCGTATCCTAACATCCACGGTGATTTTTCCATGTTCAATGCGCTATCAACAACATCAATGGCAACCAAAACAATGTCATTCAGTAGAAGATTTTGTACTCGGACATTTTCAGCGTCTCCACCTGGTATTTCAACTTCAATATTCTGTCGTCGAGTATCTGCTGGGCGATAACACAAAGGTACAGGTAACGTTGGAAACTTTTCTTTATGTAACGTAAATAATTTCTTTTGCAGTTCATCACGAACTATCTTTCTACTTGCGACTATCAAATCAGCAGGCTTCCATAAAGTCCAAAAATCATTCATAGTTGTCTCTGGAATTCACATTGTATTTTTATCTGGCTGTAGTCTGATTAATCTTTTAAACTCTTTCAGCGGCTCATCAATAGCTCTATGGTCATCATGTATTTCTTCATAATAATCTACATTATTCTTTAGCCATTCATGTGGAGACTGTCCAACAAAGGGTGGTGGTTGACCATGATCGCCACACATAATCACAGCAGTATTCTTTGTCAATAATCATTCAAGAAATGTCTTTAGTGTTTCTAACGACACCGTACATATCTCGTCCCATATAATATATTTAGGTATATATTTTCACCCATTCACTCAGGAGTCCACGTGTCTCCGCACCATCTAAAGAAACTGTGATATGTACATGATTTTACTCCTCGTTCTTTTATTTCTCTAGCAAGTTTATGTGTAGGTGTCAAAACAATTATATCTGAACTATTATTCATAAATAAATTAATCGCACGAGTTGTTTTACCTGAACCACCACACCCATTAAGATAAACAGTCTTATGTCTAGCCACAGGATCGTACACAGATGGTGCAGATGACTTTGATGTTTGATTATTATTTCTGTAATATATTTCCTTAATTTCAACATCAGCAGATTCAGAATAACTAAGCATATTTTCTTGTTTTATCCTCCACGTCCCCCATTCACCATTACCGAGTAGCGGTTTTAATAAATCTTTATATTTTTTATGTATATAAAATGAATCCGTAGCGACTCTGACAGCGTGACGAGGAAATCTATTTATCATCGATAGTAGGTTTATCGAAACATAAGATAACATCGAAGATCTTAAATGAGTAAATTGTGGTGAGTCGCCATCAAGGTAGCTCACAATGGTACCTAGTTTTGTTCCATCTGATAAATAAGCATTACATCGACTTATAAATGTGTTTTTCTCCGTTGTATCGGTGATTATAAAATCTAGTTCAGCGTCGTCCATAATCAATCTTGTACACACTCGTTTATAATCGTATGAACCACCTTGAGTAAACTTACCGATTATCTTTCTACCAAGATCTTTTGCAAGTTTTTCATCATGCTCGTTCCTGCATTTACTTATTTTAATGACATGATCTTCATCAATATCAGGGAATTCTTTCCTGGCATCATCGACACTAAATCTATCCGGTTCTGGTAACCAAACTTGCTTCTGTGAACTATACGATATAATTGCTTCAGTTACCCTCAACGATATTAAAAACCCAGCATCAAGCATATACCGCAATAGTAATATCGGAACCCAACATTTTTCTGAAAAATGTTTTCCAAACCAAACATAAGTAATCGCATGGAGACCCTCTCTAAACTCGAATGATTCTATAATAAGCAAATCCTGTTAGGTTAAAATCTGGTAAGGGTCCGTTTATTGCAACCCTGGTCATCTCATGTGTAGGATGTCCGAGTCTCTTAAAGTATTTAGAACATTCTCCATATCCAAGAAAACTCCCAGGATAACATGCAGCCATATCAACTGAGATAACGTCACTATAATCGTATTTTGGTATTCCATAATCCACCGTGACCATATTCTACACAGCTTTTCTTGACATCTTCAAGGAATTCTGATCGTGTCGTTTTCCATGAATTTTTCTCCTGAGCGAAATGGGCAGCAACCGATGGTACGGTAAAACAGTTATTCAGTAATTGTCCAACTATGACATTATCAGAAGTATATTTCAATGCAAGATGTTCCATTTCTTCATGAAGAGATTCTGTACGATAAATATCACCGTTAGGCCGTACAAACTGATCGTAATCGTATTCTGAACTTTGAAATAACCAAACAGACACAGGGTCACTTTTACTTATATTTCTGATAAAATCAAATATGTGACCATCATAAAACTTAACTTTTCTATCTCGTGGAAATACCGTTACAGCATTAGTCCATGCATGTGCATTATGATCGACGATTGTTATAGGGTTTCCATTTTTTATATATTTTGGTTCGGACAATATCTCTCCGGTTAGCGTTTTTACTGTTATTGGAAATCTTAATAACGTTTCTAGTTCAGCAACATCCTTAATAGATGCACCAGTATCTTTAACCGTTTCTGCCCATGTGTTTTTTTTTTACGTCTTAAATCTGTTAAGCCATTACCACGTATCGCATTTGTAAAATGTTCTGTAACTCGTTCAGCTACACAGTTTATTCTTGATATTTTCATCGGTTTGAGATCCGCAACATTAGGTTTATCATTCAGCGAATATATTCCATAGACAACTGCAGTCGCTGGATAACCTTGTATATAGTAAGGTTTATCAATGCCAGTAAGTATTCCAGGTTTGGATCTGTTATTTAAGAGAACAATATTACCCCCGGACTGCACACGGACTGGATCACGCTTATCACGAATAATCCAGATATCGTCATCTGTCTCTACAATAAATTTTATTAAAATAAAATATTTTTGATTATCAAGGTGGTTAATAATTACTTTTCCTCGTTTGTCGTTCATCATATTAACGATATGTCCTATCCTGAAAGTTGACCATACATGAGCAGCACCATCGTCACGAAATTCCATTTTGGCTTCACGGATACGTTTAGCTATATCCGCATTTGTTAAAGCTAGATCTTGCATCGAAACACTAAATTTATATTCTGGTAGTCTGTCAAGGTCAAATCTAGCAGGGGAAGGTTCAATAACGGATAATTCCTCCATATAATTAAAACAAATATTTAAATTAAAATTTTAGTATATATATAGTATATATAATGATTGAAACAAAGAATTACTGCCACTGGCTTAAAATCGGACATACTTCTCCTTGTAACAGAGCATGCGTGAATGAATTCTGTAGCTACCATATGCAAAGTATCAAAAATGGAAGTACAAGACCAAAACCATGTGTGCAATGTGGTGTTGGAGTCAGAGGAAAAACACAGTTATGTCTAAAATGTGGTGGAAAAAAATACAGGGAATTAAAACGATATTATGACAAAAAAAATACCTTGTCAGGTAAATCTCCTATAAAAACCGTAGAGGATTATCTGACCAGATTTCAGAATAATGATTTAGACAAATAATATTATTATATAAATGGAGCAAAAAGAATTTGTAGCACATCCGATCATCAAAAATTATGTAGCGTCTCGTGATGGCGTGATCAGGAACTGTCGAGCAAAAAAACCAGTTGGTAGTCTTGATAAATTTGGTTATTTTAGATTCAGTGTTAGTAGAAATAAAAATTATTTCTCACATAGGTTCATATTCGAATGTTATTTTGGATTGATTAAAAACGGACTTGTAGTTGACCACTTTGATGGGAATCCCCAGAATAATAATTTATCTAATCTGCAAGTTATAACACAGAGTCAGAATTCTAGACGTGTAAATACAGGAGCATGTAAAATATTCAGAAAGAGAGCTATTAAATCCAAAAATACAGAAACAGACCAAGAAATAACTTTCCCATCAATGAATGCGGCTGCCAGATATTTTGATATACATCCACGATCGGTACAATTTGCAGCTGATAAAATGTACAAATCTGCATTTTCGAAAAAATATAATCAGCGGATAATATTTGAATATGTCATATAACTATTTCTTAACAGTTCGACTCTGTCAATTTTGCCAGGGTTTTTGTTTAGCCATAACTACAGTCAGGGGTCCACCTTCACTGTCACTGCTCTCACTTTCACTCTCGACAGAATCAGATAACATAATCTTTCTCAATTGCATTACACGATTGTCTATCATTTTTTTCTTTCGTACTCGTGAGACAACGCAGTTCTTATTTTTTCGATTGAGCGTGCAAGAGGTGCAAATAGCTTCACTTGTGTGTCGTTCACCATTGCTAAAGATTCTAACATAGATTGATAAACTGATTTCACGAATCTGTAATTGGAAGGTAATGTGAATTTGTTCTCGAATTTTCTTTGCTGCAATAATTCAAAGTCAGAGAGAATTTTTTGTGGATCAAGATTATCGGACATTTTTATTCCATCATGTTTTAATTTTTTAATAGCAGAAATAATATCATTAATGTTTTCATTGTTCATATATATGTATTTATTTCTTTAAAATAAAAAATAATTGACATTCAAGTTTTTAATTTTCACTTTAAGCAATTACACATATAAAGCGAGGTAACTCCACAGAGTAAATTAAACGATTATTTCCCTTGCCCAATGTATTTTCATCAACTAAATGTATCCGTCTGTCTGTGATTAACTGAATCTCTGTAAGTTTGTTAAATTCCACTGTAAACTTAAGACACATATCGTAATACAATAACAAGGTTCCCTTAGATAACAGTCGCCGCTAAAAAAGCAACGTCATTTACAAGCATAACAAAACGAAAGCAAAAACACTTACACGGACATGAAACCCAATTCAAATACACGCACAGAGTACAAATAATCCTTTAAGCACTTAACTGTACAGTGCGAGCGATCGGTATATTATCTTTAATCATGCTGTGCACCATTATACATATACATTTTCGTTCTAGGCTTTCAAACAGAACAACTTGTGCATTATAAGACTGATGTGCTTATCGATTTTCCATGGATTTGTGACGCAGCAGTTATTTTCGTCTTCATGCTTGAAATTTTATTAAGATATATACAAACGGTGATATATTTTAATCGTTTCATACATATAAATGGTTATATATCTTAATAAAATTATAAATATTTAGATTCATTTATAAAATCAGAAATCTAATGCTATTGTGTGATAACCATATAATAATTTCTCAAACGTATATATATAGTCGAGTGGTCGTTAGCTCAGTGCAAAAGTGTTGGAACTTTGGTACTGAACTTCTGCTGTTCGACTCCCATGACCGCGGGGGGTGGGTATTTGGTCCGGGGGTTGCCAATTTTATTAAGATTGGGGGACCACCCCTGAGGTTTCAATAAAATCCTCACCACGTCACGCCACGTGGTGAGGTGCTTTTGCACCTGACCCCGAGGTTTGATTTGGTGGGGGTTTTATTGAAACCGCAATGCCTAGACAGTCCTCTGAATTTCTAATGTTTCGTTTCGATTAGGAATTCGCCGGGGGATGTGTCTATGCAAAAGGTGCCTCCTAAAATAATCAGTAGCATGCCTGAGCTCTCTACACCATTGAAGGGTCCCCAAATGAACATTTAGAAAGAATGTTAGCCAAAAGAAACAGAACATAGGGTACCCCATAACAGTCATAAGAGAGACAACAATGTAAGGACCCCATGAAAGGCACAAAGGCTATCAAGGGGCCCCGTGACGGGTAACCACTTAGGATGCTACTGATTATTTTTGATAAATTACGTTAGATATATACATACATACATACATACATACATACATACATACATACATACATAGATACATACATACATACATACATGCATACATGCAAAAGGTCAAAAGTCAAGGTCAAGGTCAAATGTCAAGGTCAATGTCAAATGTCAAGGTCAAGGTCAAGGTCAAGGTAAAAAAAATAGTTTTTTTGCAAAATTTACTCAGGCATCATTCTACGAGCGTATGTACAAATTAACATATAGCGTTTCTCCTCTTAGGTCCACAATGTTGCCACCCTGATTTGTGAGTTTGAAATTCATTCTTGTCAATAATGGATTATGTACACGCAAGTAGACCTGATTTATTGGCTCAGACACAATGAGCCATCCCGGTGGCGCTTGAATACTTGATGAATATAATATATATCCTTGCTCCGCGGTGCCACTGCGGTGGTTAGATTTTGAAAGATCTACGTGGTAACTACTATCAATTATATCGCATACTAGATTCAGTGCGATTGTCGATGTGATGTTAACAATATTAGGCGAGATATGACGGCCTCCACCGTATGGATCGTTGTTATGTTTAAGAATAACCGGTGGTGGGGCTAATTTTCTCCATGAATCACATATTCTTTTAAAGTGTTCATCAATAAGATCTTTAACTGATTTCTTTAACTCGGACGAGTTAAATCCAGGAATGATGAATGTTGGTAGTTGTTCTCGCGTAATTCCAAAATGTTTCAGGAAAACTGTTGTAAACAAACGATTGAGTGGAACACGCTGAACTGGATCGTCTTCATTAACTATGTAATCTGTAATATATACTCTAGATGGGTTTAATAATCTTCTTTCTCTGTTAACAAAAACATCATTCATGAATTCTAGGTCTGAAGCAACTTGATTCAAATGTTGTATTGTTTCAATTATTTGATTTTTTAAATCATCGTTGTAAGAAACATTAATACTTGAAAATAAATTTTGTAGATTATTAAATACACGCTCATGCTCTGATTTAATTGTATTAGCATATGAATTTATTTCATCAATATCAAGTACTGTTATTTTACCTTTCTTGCCATCAATTCGTTTTGTAAAATAGTTTTCTGTTCTATCTATATAATGTGTAACTCTATCAATACCAGAATATAGTCGCCATGGATAGGCATCTGTTACTTTTCGATATTCTGGAATTTGTATAAATATTTTTTTTTATCCGTGTCGAAGTCGGATCTCTGTGGTTCTGGTGGTACTTGATAAACTGGTGCAACTTCAGGCCATCCTAACACAGATCTAATCGAACTTTGATAGATGTCTACGAGATAATCAGGGGAATTTATTTCCATCACCGCTGATAATGTTGGTTCGTATACACCAATTGTTATTTTTTATTCTTTTCCTGTAATAGATTTAATTCTGCGCTGGAACTCATCGTTGATCTGTTCTATTTGATAACTACCAGTTGGAATACTAACTACTTGCCAATCAGGAGTTCCATCAAGTTTATTCTTATTTGCGAATACTAGTGAATTATTTGGCTGTTGTCCACCAAATGGGTTTGATCTAATATTAGGCCAGCTATAATAAACTCGAAGCTGCGCTAACGCTATTTCTTTTGCAGGAATTGCGGTTGGAAAGTTAACGCTAAACTCAGGATTGGTCGAACTTAAAGAAAT
This sequence comes from Megalonaias nervosa, assembly GCA_016617855.1. Classification (NCBI taxonomy): domain Eukaryota; kingdom Metazoa; phylum Mollusca; class Bivalvia; order Unionida; family Unionidae; genus Megalonaias; species Megalonaias nervosa. The sequence goes on along the minus strand of JAECUM010012401.1, from coordinate 4,085 downwards.
CATTGTAGTTTTTGACGGAGTCGTATTAGTGACGATCTGTTGAAGTAACTCTCTTGACGTTGTCAAGGACTCAGACATTATTATTATTGTTATTATTTAATTCTCCATTTTGGCTATTGTCAGTAGCGATTATGAATGCTTCATCGTAGGTTTTCATTATTGTTGCGAATTCCTCGTCGGATATTTTACCATCACTAAGATAAAATGAAACACATGAAGTTAGTTTAGAATAGGCTGCTGTTGCTGTGTGTAATATTATTATATACTCACGTAATTTATCATTTGTGCACGTAGATATTTTTTTAGCGATAATACTGAGAATACCTGCGATAGTCGTTGAAGTTGAAACAATAATCGTTATAACTGCTGGAGCTGTCATTGTTATCGTTGATAATAATAATCCGGATCCAGCAACAATAGCAGAAACCGAGTAAACGATTATATCAATGACAACCATACGTCTGCGATACTTTTTTACTTTTACTGTATAATTGTCGATGATATTTTTTAGTTTGGTCAGACATTCACATACTTGATTATATCTGTGACGTTGAACGTCGATAAGTGACTCAGTCACTTGATTCATTATACTAACAATACCATTTAATTAAGATTCAGCTACGAATTCTAGGCACCACCAGTAACGTCTCGGAGGTATATCCGTCGATATTAACGTAAATATTTCTTTGATGTTCTTGGTTAGCATCACAAATACAGGATTATGATATACATTCGGTGATAATGAAGTTGCCGCAGTAATTTCCGAACCGTACATAGATAACCTGTATAACCCAGTTACTTCTGCGGTATGTTCGAGAGTGTTATTTTGTGGTGTCCATGTTGTTGATCCTGATGCTACTGTGTACACGATATTTTTAATTTGTCCGTGAGGAATTTTAATCAGATTCGTTTTTTGAACAATATTAGGTATTACACTAACAATATCATCGAGTTTCATGTTAACGTCGGCTAGTTTTATGTCAACGATTGGTGGATCACCAAAAAATTCTTTAATGGTTTTGTTTATGTTTCTACGAAAATTTAAAAACGTTTCCACGTGTCTAGTAAAAGTAACACTGCGTATGGTCATTTCGTCATTGATTGTTTTTAGCGAAGTTGTCGTAGGAATGTTGCTATCGTCTACATATTTCTTCGTTGCAGCGTCAAAATCAGATTATGGTGTTCTAAGATTATTAATACCATTATTATTATTATTCATGTTGAGAAATGCACGCATTATACCACCGTTGACTAACACATACTTAGATTCTTGATCGTCGACATATTTTTTTGTTGCGGCGTCTGTATCTACGGTTGGATTTCCAAGGTATGTAATTTTATTTCCTGACATAATAATGCTACCAATAAATACATCACCAGTTTTCTTGATATAATCGTTAACTGACTTACCAGAATCTTGTATTTTACCTTGATCATTAAAAGTAACGATATTATCAACAACTGCGGTAGGAATTCGTATAAGTACATCTGGCAGTTGTATATTGCTTGTCTTTAATCGTCCTTGTTTATCCTGAAACACAACGACTTCATTTTGATCCACACTTGTAATATTTAATAAATCATCAATCTCATTTCTGAGTTGATCAAGAGTTGCGTATTTAGATAAATCACCTTGCTGCTGAGCTTTACCACGAGCAGATCTTCCGTAAATATCTACCATTATATTTATCAATATCTGTTTAAATGTGACATTGTGGTATATTCATGCACGATTTTATGAGGTGGTTTTGTTGATTTTGATATAGCATCAAGTACATTAAGTACTTCACGACCACATATTGGTGGATCAGTTAATGTTTGTGTTGGTAACGTTGAATACCAGATTGGAACAGTATTATTGCTGACATAATGAAGAAATTCCTTAGGTGGCGCTAATCTATATGAATCAAAGTAAATAGTTCCACGTGGATCAATTGCATATCCAACCCAATGCGTGCCTGATCCAGAATTTTTATCGAGATTGATAATACCAGTTTCTAAATCGCTAGCGATTTTAGGTAGTTGATCGCGCATGAAAACACCTCTGAAGTTTTTTATTTTTAGTTTTTTAGCAGCATTGAGTAAATCAAAATTGGACATAGGCGATATCAGTAAACTGTCCCGGGAAGTCTTAGACCCTTTCCGTACCATGAATGTGGAGTCCCTGGTAATCTGAGACCTTTTCCCTTTTTTTTAATTCCCTTTCCTGTTGCTTTCTTTAATGCCATTCCAGCAGCAGTTCCAACAGCGTCTAATGCAGCTGCTTTTGCAACAGCTGGGGCTGCAGCTGCTATTAAAGCTGGTATAGCTGCGAGAAGTGGAAATATACCACCCGTCTTAGCAATATCTTTGATGGCGCCCGCAGAAAGATTAAGACTCACGCCTTTATTTGATTTTTTGGCTTCATTGAAGTTTCTGAATTGACGCTCGGTCAACGATAATTTATTTGAACCGCTCATCTGTTCTCGCTTTAGCGATATTTTTATTCCACAGTTATTTTTTGATGCTGATTGTAGCCTTTTAATCTGACCAGGTGTCAGGGTAACGCTAACGTGATTGTATGACATTATAATTATTATCCTGAATTTAAATCAGGTGATCTAATTATGTGTCACATATTTTCTACTGGAGCATCAACGACTCTCATTCGTCCACCAACACCTTCAAGTAACATCGTCTTATCGCTGAATATAACGGCTATTGCTCTATAATTGTCAACACCTTCTACTACTGGTGGTCCTACTGCGCTACTGGCTTCAGCACGCGAGCTCGAAAATGTATATCAACTACTGACTGTCTGGTTAAATCTAAATGTTCCAGCGAAAAGTAATAAATCGGATATAAGGTTGTAAAATCCAATTGTGATATTTGTAAACCAGTATCAATGTTCTGATCACGTCCCATAAATGTCATTAATCGATGATAAACCCGTGCTACATGATTATTTCCAAAATTCAGTAATATATCCTCGGATGGTTCTTGATGTCCATTTATCCTTAATGAAACTTCAGAAACACCGAGTTTATCAAATATCATAATACTACGTAGTTGATTATTTATTCGTGCAATATTTTGAAACGCGATAAATATATGCCGTGGTGCAGAAACACCTTGTTGTGATGCTATCTGCCACGTAAATAAACCATCAATATTACTCTGGATAGCATCTGTGGTCACTGTCAACCATGACAACATTGATTTACCGCCTTGACTCATAAAAGATAGCAACCGATCTTCTTCAGATATTGAGGGAGTCATCACCGGCATCCACAATGAAAGTTTTGTTAGTACTACTTTACCAGCATCACCAATGGGTCTCCATAATGCATCATTATCAGTGCCTTTTCGTACAAGTACAACCGTATGTTTGGCTCCGAAAATGACTTTTCTGACATTTCTACAGAATCCAAAAATATGTGACAGTGGAATTGCACATGAAAATGTTCTCCTATTATCTTTTAACATCGCTCGACGTGCTGCAAATCCTAAATTAAAATCGGGATTTGGAAAATATAGATCTTCAATAGTAGCAACAGCAACAGGAGGATTAGCTCGATTATTGGGCTGTCGAGCAACCTGATTTCTGTTATCAGGGTGGTCAGAAGTATCCTTCGCAAACATCATTGATGGTCCAGCCGATCTTGAATAATCGTCGCTGTATCTCGCAAGAGCAAGTATCGTTGTAGCAACGTCAACGTCTTTCTGAATTGATTCAATATTTTTTCCGTCAATCATGTACGTAGCGCTATCAAATAACGCCATAATACCATTATTAACAAAACCAGCCCTAACTTCAGCTCCATATTCTACTGGTACTGCAGGAGCAGCGTTATTTAGAATTTCACCTTCGACTTCAATAAATGCCTCAGCGGGTAAGAAATACCTACTTGTATCTTGAACCTGAAGCTCAATCCTTCCACGCTGATCTGGAATTCGAGCGTCATAAGAATAATATTGATAATCACGCACAGACTCATCCTTGAGTACTGGTGCATCCATGTCGAACGCTGGATCAGATATGCGTTTAAACATCTTTATTATATTTGCTATCGTCTAACACGAAGACCACTTCGAGAAGTGAGAGA
>JAECUM010012399.1:32500-40753 GCA_016617855.1 Megalonaias nervosa | reverse complement strand
ACAAAAACGGATCCTAGTAGCTGCTTGACTGTGTCTACCATATCCCAACTAGTTTCATGACATATTTCGTGATCCTGGAGATATTAAGGTTGAGATCAGTGCATCGATTATTTCATCTAAGCTGTTAGATCAAATGATCTAGCACTTGAAGTTGTGATTGGTGAATTTCTGCACCAATATTTTAAACAAATTGAAACAAAATTAAACTACCCTTTCATGACTATTCCAAGGTCTTTAATAGAGCAAAATCGCCAGAAAACTACTTTTTCAGATTTACGATTTAACAAACATACAACTGTCTATAACAAAACAAATCCGTGGTGGTAACCCAATGTAACATCCCTTGAACGATTTTAAGCAAATGGATTTTTAATACGTTCTATATTTGTGATCACGCTGGATGCAAAAATACAGCAAGGTGGAGCTAAATAGCGAATTTATCTATACCAAGATCTCTTCATAGCTTTGTTGACAAATGAATTATATTTTCAATGTTTGTTGTTGTTAAAATACATGCACAACGGCCGTAAAGGTGGCCTAAACTTATCAAGATTTGTATCATGAATCTCATATAAAACCTCCATTGCTAAGCTAAACGTTGACCGCCATCTTAGTATTGAATAGACTGGTAGAGCTACAATAACGTATGCCCACAAATATTTGTTTTACTCTTTTAATTAGGGTTAAGATGTAACTATACCTGCTTGATACACCATACAGTCTGCATAGAAGTATCACCACGTTATACCTCACTATGGTGTCAAGAGAAAACTTATTTTACAGTAGACGTGTTTGTAAATGTGTAATATATGAACTTTAGTATGTCTAAAACGTCGACTCCTTATAAGAAAACAGAGGTATAAAATAATGTTTATAAGATTAATTGTTGAATCTTTTCGTAAGCAACCTTTACTTTACATACATGTTTATTCCAATCAGTATCAGACTCACAGTTCAGTAGGTTATAAGCTGTCATTTCGCTTCTATAAGCTTTCATCCTACATTATGTACGATATTTTCTTTGACTACAGGTATGACCATGTCAATAGGACGATCAGTGGATGGTTAAAGGGGTGGGTGCCTGTTCCAAAGGGCGCAGTTAGTGTCGTCTTTGAAGCAAAAACATCCATCACTTCCGCGATATGGCCTGGAGTTGTTGCTCTTGATGAGGTGTCGCTGAAGAACGAGACATGCTCCCAGTCACTGCACTGTGGCCTAGACACTTTCAGATGTACTATATCACGCATTTGTATACCTGTCTATCTTCAGTGTGATGGCGGAAATGATTGCACGGATGGATCAGATGAAGACAGCTGCAATAGTCAGTTACATCTGCATGTGTCAATCTATTTTTTCCTTTATATCTTTGTGCTTGACTCTCTTTCATCTTAATGATTTTGTCTGTGTTTTGATATAAACATTGGCGGTCTTAGTTATGATATATCAGACCATCCGCATCACCTCCAGACAAATAATTAGAAAGTTGTTCTAAATTGCATTATAAACCACTCTAAAATTTAAATTCAAACAAATAAAGTAAATACACACCTTCCATATATGATAAATTTGAGTGGAATATGCAAACCTCAGTCGTTTGGATTACAGTCTAATATTCTCTGATTTTGGAATTTCCCTAATTGACACTTTGCTTGTGCTGGAATATGGTAAAAACACAATGTAAAATATAAATGTGCGCAAGAATTTATATGTTGTCTTCATCATCTGAGTTCTCAAGAAAAACGTGGAATGCATTAGAAAATAGCCATTGTTAAATTTGAATTTGAATGTAAGAAAATTATATTTTTATTTGACTATGTAGTAGTCTTATCAATACTATTTTAGTAAACAAACACATGCAAGTGTAGATGGTTTTCAAAGAAGACCAAACTTCCTATGACCAGTTGTAGAGGTGAAAGGTTAGAGTGTTAGAAAAAGAGTCAAAATGAAAAATGTAAGAAATGAATAGATATACATTTATATTTGGATGTTTTTCTTTCAAGATAAACCGGACTATGAAGTAATGCTTGTAGACGGTGATATGTCATATGGAAGTGTTGCAATATTTTACCAAGGGCGGTGGATACCTGTCTGTCATGATTACGATGGGGACCTTATTGCCTCGCTTACTTGCAAACAACTGGGATACTAGTAAGTAAATTATCGTATTATTCAGACAACAATCAACATATGTAGATGCAAGACAAGATCCACGATCTTTATACGAATCATTCGGACTGTTTTCCGTTGTGTTATATACCACTGCAATACAATTTTAATTTGTCTCCAGTTTCGAGCAAACAACGATAGACAGCACACACAGAAAACAAGTGTACACAAATCTTGGCGAATTAAGGAAACTGCGTAGTAAAAGGCAATCGCTTACGAAAGACACGCAGAAATACAATACCTGCTGACATAGGAAAAGATATATCAAGACTTTTGTCAAGTCAACACATTCAGGGATATTGGTATATAAGCACATTCGAGACCTGGAATTCATTCGGAACGCTCATTCCTTTTGAAATTGTGACCGTAGGTTTTAAGATTATTTTGGATTAAATTCATAATTCGTTAAGTTCCACTTATATTTACATTTTAAACTTAGATAACAAGACTGTTTGTTAAGTTTTACAAAAACGTGTTGGCTTTGCTTCTTTCTCTTACTTAGTTTAAAACCATAGAGTTTTAACTGGTGACAGTTTCTTGCCATGCTATTACTCAAACTGTCAGTAACTCTTTGAAGAAACAAGGGTGCGTATAATAAGGTTTTACATACCAATATATTTTGTGGTGATTGCTGTGTTCTTTGCGCATACCCTACAACATATCTTGCCACAAACTAAAAGGAATTATCATACACTGCAATGCAGGAGGTAAAAATGGATATGTATGCAATGTCGGTTGATGTCCTGGTCTCTTGACGCAACAATGATGTGTTAAACATTGTTTATGCCTCTGTAGAATATCACTGGTTAATGAGAAATCATAGTACTGATAATTTTGCCCGATCATTAGATTTTGCAATCTACTTGAAGGTAATCAGGATTGTATGTCAGGACGAAATGAGCTCGTTAAACATTGATATGTTTGGGTATGTTAGGAAGTTTGCGCGATTTATTTCCTTTTTTAGTATTTAACAGTGTTTCCGCTATAAAATATGTTATTGCATGGCTTTGCAAGGTACTAAGACCTTTTTTTCGACCATACTTTATACGTCTCGTCGGTAAAGTTTATTACAAATATTATCACTACGTTGATGTGTGAATGCTCTGAGAACGGTATTTAGGATGACAGCTGAATAAAACCAAATATGTATGTACTTTGTTGGTTCTGAGTTCATCGTTGTGTGAAATTTGTTATTGAGGAGTGTTGTTGAGGTGCCCCAAAACACATAGCTTGTGTTCAAACATTCAGCTACAAACTTTATCTAACAAGAGAAGTTGTAGGCCGAAAAGATGAATTCTAAAGTCTTTGTAATTCTTACTTTTCCTTTCCTCTTTGCGAGTCTCCATTTCCATTTTGAACAAATATATTAATACAAGAACTGCCCCGAGCGGTAAACGGTCTCCGGGTTTGCTGTTCACTAAATAATATGTTGTGTCCTGGACGTTGGAAGGTAATATATACATATTGAGGTCTCGTAGAATGATCTAAGTAGCTGGATATTTTTAGTGTCGGATGCCAGAAATTATGGACCCACAGGGTGTCTTGCCTTGGGAATACAGTCAGACATCAATATCCGGAAGCCTCTGCATGACGTAACTAGTTAAGTTTAACAGTGCCTTTGACCGCCCCCGACACACATATATACTAAAAATAAAAGCAAAATAAAATAAACCAAGCCAACAAAATGTATAAGAATATTATGGACTTGCAGAGAAGGATGTCAACATTCAAACGAAGAAGACACATAAGAAAAAGCAATCGAATATTACCTTATATAGTTATATTGTAATGATGTTATTAACGCCTCAATTATATTTTAAGTTAAAATAAATATATCTGAAAGACTAGGAGGGGGAAATTGATGGAAAGTTTGTCTTTACACCAAAGTGTCGCTTAGAGAGAGCCGCAATAATAATGTACAATTTGGTATATATATATAAATCAAGGTAATCAAACACAATTGAGGACTTACGTGTAATGGTAAAATCAAAGGCATGATATAGTCCCAGCCGACTAATAGACCCTCGATGAAAGATCATTGCTGACGGAACTGGTGTAAGTATAATCCATGCCAGTCAAATATACCGTCATCCAGGTCCTCTGTCACTTTTGTTTAAAAAGCTATTATAAAATGACCATCCACCACATCTATGTTATCATTCCATCATTCAAAGTCGGACTCGATCTAAAATAGGTGGGAAGTACATATATCTTATTAATAGTTATATGTTTTCATTTCGTTCTGTGCTTAAACTTGGTAAATGTCTACCTAACCGATAACGTTCCTATAATTACTGATATATCTGCAGTTAAACGTACAGTTATTAGATCCATTGAATCCTATAATGATTAAAGCTGCACAACTTGCCAGCATATGATAAGTTTCTAATTTTCAAGCACAACATCGAGCCGAGAGCTGAATATTCACTGTGCTGAATATAGTATTAGAACCAAACATGTAGTGTACATCAGCTGTAGTAAGTTGGAGAGACAAATACATTAGGGTAGGAAAAAATCCGCTTATTTAAATGTACGACCGTAATATTGAATAAGAAGCCCGTTGGCAGATCATTTTAATCTCTTTATCAACGTTCAGTTTTACTGAAATGCATGCATCTATGTTTTAGCTTGCCTGCCCCAACGGCAAATTGAGGTTATCGTTTGCCACTGAGTCTTTCATAAACTTTCGGTGTCAGTTATGTGGGAAATATGTGTGATCCGAGTTTGCTTAGGCTTGGATCAAACTCGTATATCATCAAAGGCTTGGAAACACAGTCAACGAGAGAGTTCCATACCTATTAATGGGGTATTTTAACATCAAACTGACTGAACTTGTTACATTTTTCTAATCATACTTCGATCAAATTTGGAATATATACCTATCTCATGACGATATTGGTTGACCACAGTAATGAGTGAGATCCATTTACATTTTCAGGCGGTATTGCATCTAGCAGATGAACTGGCTGATAGCATGGATCTGATCTGATCCTATTGTTGACAAATGACCTTGTATCATAACTATTCAAAGGTTATATAATAAGCAGGATCTACGTGTATTGCCTAACGCAACCTCGCATCAGATTCACGGAAATCTGAACCACTCCGAGAACAATATTTCTGCCCCAAAATGTTTTCATATTGCAATATGGGCCGATATTATGAAGAACTCAGACATGTTTGGTATTGTGTAAGATTCATGAATATCAACGATTATCTCTGATTAGCTGAGCATTTTATTATTTTAGAGCCCATCTCTCTCTCTCTCTCTCTCTCTCTCTCTCTCTCTCTCTCTCTCCTCTCTCTCTCTCTCTCTCTCTCTCTCTCTCTCTCTCTATATATATATATATATATATATATATATATATATATATATATATATATTCCTATTTTATTCATCTTGATATATTGGCTTGTGTCGTCAATGTCGCAGATGAGTCTGATAAAAAGAGATAGTCATGCCCAAAACTGAGGTGATCTTGTGCAGGAGGTCGATCAAACATGTTCAGTCAAGGCTGCGGTCCAGGATAAACCCTTACATTTTTTACAACTGTGGTTGTAAACATAAAGCTCCAGAATATAGTTTTAATGCTATTCATCAAAGGATATATATAATAAGTGTAAAACTTTTAATGAGAAAGTTGATCCAGCGATGGCGACTCCACTGAGATTTACGCTCTTTTTCAAAAGCCTTGAAATCCCAGACATGATCAGCTCAGTGTAGAATTTATACCTAAGACATTCAATGCGTTGAATGGGCCATCAGTGGGCTAATATTCCCCAAAATCCCTTAATAGGATAATGTTGTAAACGCAAACAAGAAGGAACAAGTTTAGTTTTATTTGATTTCTGGTTCACATATGGTTTCTAAGCATCTAGTAACATAATTATTGACCTGGAATCGACATCTCGTACTCAATTTCGCTACTCACTACGACTTAAAAGTCAACACCATTTGAATCAACGAACATCGCCGTTAACCTAATTATGCATATTGTTCAACCCTTGGCCTTCAGAAATATGTCAGGAGTTCGAATTCTACACAATATATCTACACCTGCATCATGTGCTAACTCGCGTACAGGATAATAGTTGGTATTCGTCACAGATATTTCTAAGCATCATAAAAGATATTACGTATCGGTTATATTAACTTCTGTTCGCAATAACAGGGGCGGATCCGGTGGATGTGTTAGTAGGTTCCCTTCCTCCACCCCCGTCCACTCTGATTAAAAAGACACAAAACAGCCATAAAGTTTCTTAGAGTACCTGTTATTTTAAATTAGATGATTAAAATTATGCCATAGAAACGCTTAAAATAGTTCTTCTTTTGGGGCATTTGCCTCTCTGCTACCACCAAATATTTCCTCATTCAGACCCTCGGATACTGTCTTAGGCTCCCCTAAACAATGCCAAGCAATATTTCCGAATCCACTTCTGGATAATTGCGTAAATTGCAAACATTGTCCATCCTGAGATGCACTGTGACATCTTGAACATATTGAAATTTTCAGTTGCTATGTTTATTTTGGTCGGTGACATCTAAAACTTTTATAATAGCGCGATTGCTGTTTCATTCAAATTTAAGTACTATTCATATCGGTAACTGCTTCTCTACAATAAACAATTTCAATGTCACTGAGAATATTTCATCACATTTTGTACTCTTTTAGCCAGCTGTTCTTTAGACGGGCTCATGAACCTAATCTGTTATGATCCTAACAGCTACAAAATTATTCCTGAATAAAATATACTTATCGCCGTTGTATTCCTTGTAATATTTTACTTTTGCATCAGGATCGTCTTTATCAATGTCTATTGAAGTAAATTTTTGTCACATCCTGATTAGTTATGAATTAAAAACGTATGCAGTTTGGATATTTGTATGATAAGAATTGAGTGTGCAAATTAACATTTGTAAGTATGCACTTCATCATCTCTTACTTTGTTTTCAGTTACGTCTTTTCCATGGATGCAATATACATTTTCTGACTTAAAATGATTTTCTTCTATCTCTGTTAACCTCATAGGTTTCGCATTTTTCTGTGTTAATTATATATATGCTAATGTGACAATCGTATCAAACGAAACGTAAACTAATTTAATGCAATCTTTTCGTGTGTCAACTATTCGTTTGTATCTCATACACATTGATTTAACATACACAGAACAGGGATGGAAGTGGTCTTGCCTAAAAATAAATAACTAAAAACTCTTTATATTAACATGGTGCTTCTGAAAATGAAATATTGGGTTTTTCGAATAAATGTTCATGTTTGACAGTTATGCTAATTGTAACAAATGTCTGTCTGCACTCTCTGGTATGTCTATGAATGGAAACTTTCGTGACTCGAGTTTGGGTAATCTACATTTAAAGATTGATAAGATTCATGATTCTTTCCTATAATCCCTCAGAGTAGACCATTTAAACCAATCCAATGTTTTAGTAAGACGTTCAATATGTTTCAACTAAATCTTTACTTGTTGCTCAATCTATGCAGTGCATTACGAAATAACGTAGAGGAACGTTATAACCCTCGGTTATTTTTAAATGTTGATACTGATAAAGACCATTATTGTCTACACTAACATATTTAGTTTCTCAGCAAGATATGTTATATCCGTAGCAGCATTTGAGCCTGAAGCGATTTGATATTACTGTCATGAAACAAAACGGCCACCCCTAAGTCAGCATACTTCCCGCTACTAGACCAGGGATTCTCTTTCTTAAAAGCTGACGCTTCAGTATAAACATTTGTCGTTGAACTTCCAGAAAGATTTAAAAGAAATATTTGTCGTGCCTGGAAGGCAGATTCCCTTAAAACTAAAGACAAAAATATCGAGCGGTTTGACTTAGAGCAAAAAACAATTCTTTTTGTGGATTTGCGACTCTAAAATAGTACGTGTTAGTAATTGGCACCCCTACCCTGCCAAAGATAGAGATATTGTCGACAAGTCATGAGCGAGGGTTTGTTTCGCCTTTTTAAGTTTGTAATATGTTTTCACAGCTTTTCTTAAAAACTTCTAACCGTTTGAACCTATTTCCGTCTTTATGTATGTCACATCTCTGTTCCTTTAAGAACTTGT